>JAODAL010075128.1:0-14117 GCA_025379985.1 Phyllomedusa bahiana
AAAGTTTATTTAAAACCCAAGCCCATTTTTTTTCTTGTAAAATTTTCATTAAGTTTGATGTGTTCATGACCCTCTTCCCATTGAAAAATAAAGTTGGGATCCAAAAGGGCCCAACTTCAAAGGGCCTTTATGGTAAACCCATCTTGAAAAGTTGTCCCTCTCCCATAACTAATGGCCACAAAAACAGGAATTGATATCACCAACCATTTCCTTTTATTTAGGTGTACCCCATAAAAAATGGCCCACCCTATATGAGGAGAATTAAGAAACAAAACACGGGGGAAATTTGGCCTTAAGTAAAATGTTTTTTATTTTATAAACCAGAATGAGAATGAAAGGGCAAGAAAGTGTGGGGAAGTCAAGAAAAATTTGGGCTTTTAAAGATGAAGTAACTGGCTGATCTGTTTCACTACCAGAAGTGACCCAATAAAATGTAGAGTAAATTCATGAGAAGAAACAAATGTTTTTGATAGACAACCAAACATTATTCCTTGGAGAAGTTCTATGTTCTGAATTTTGGTGCGTTTAACATTCCTCTCAGCTATAGCCTCAGCAGATTTCTAATTCTTTTGAACCTGAAGAGGCTTGTGGACACAGGAACTATTGGGCTTCATCAACAGGCAGGTTCAAAGAGCAACTTCCCAGATGACTTGTACATAAGTTTGTTGTGAATGAAATCTGGCCAAGATAACCAAGCCTATTATCCATGTGAGCTCTTGCATACTGTGAAATTGCGTGAAAGCCTAGTTAATTAACTTCATTTTATCATTACTTTAGGGCAAGATGCAGATGAGAAGTTTATAGAAATATGTAGAGCCTTACACAATGCTCTTCAGAAATGACCAATTGCCACTTATGCTGGGCTGTCATCCATTGGGTATACTAGGCAGTTTCTTGGGGGCCCTAGAAACATAGGGGCCCTGGGCAATTTAAGATATTCCATGGGAATCCAAGATTTATGCCCTGTATCAGCGCTGTTTATTTAACTGTTTGCATGTCCTCAGAATGCCATCGGCTCCTTGACCCGCCAATTGGGTTGGTATAGGTTTTTTGCATTAAATGTAGACTTGTAGTTAAAGAAAAATGTGTACTCGGTAATAAGCCTCCAAGGGGGGATGTATGAAAAGACTCACAATTTATATTTCTCAGAAACTTAGTGTAGCATTCATTAGCACTTTATAGATGTGTGCCTCTGTGAGATACATTTATGTGGCCCATAGAGTGCATACAGTACATGAAAATTGATTTGAAGGTTTTGCGCCACATTTTGTCATGATACATTCAATAAAGTTGGCACATCGTACAAAAGTGTTCACAGCAAGCAACAGATTTTCTTCTCGGACAGTTCATACATCAATTTTTGTCTCAAAGCATTCCAGAAAACTGGAGCAGCCCCGATCATACAAGTCTCCCCTACTGTATAGAAACACATGATGCACAAATAGCACAGGATCCTAATAATTAATTGATGTATTGCTTTTAGTTTGGCACCTAAATGTAGTGTTAGAGTAGCTTACCATTATTTTTATGCTATAGAATATCCTGACAGCAAGGAAAAATTCTCTTAAGTCAATCCTTTGATGTTTAGTGGATCTGTGGTGTCAGGAGCTGCCAGGATACTATGTTTATCAGTAACGTGAATTAACATTTTAGACAATGAATGTAATAGAAAGAGTTTGAGTTCTGCTGATTTTCACAACAGGATGAAAGGTGAGGACCAATTCAGTGATAAAACAAAATCACCTATCGGGTTTGACGTGAGTTTATTCTGTTAGCCAAATAAAGATACTCTAGATTTTTGTGATACGAAAGAATGGTTACAGGAAATGTATATTCCTCCAAAATATGACACCACTCCTCTACAGTAAGCTTCAATGCCAGTAATCTACCTCTAAATAGCCACATTGCTAACTTAAACCCATTTCCCTTAACTCTAAGATGCTGGTCCAATAAAAGTATGTGCTTAAAAGGGTTGTTTCACTACATTGACTCATCATACCCGAGTCCCGTCTTCTCGGTTTCATTTTTTAATTCAAAGATGTGTTTACTGGCTACTACTGGCCTGCAATTATGAGCTGCTGAGGACACCAGGTCTGTAGCTATAGAAACCAGCGCTGGCAGCCTATCAGGAGGGAGAGAACAGGACTGTGGCTACAGTGACCTGAGCAGCTGATGCAGCCCATATAAGAGGGGATATCTAGGAATAGGTTAATGAACACATATTTCAAAGTGACTTGTTTTAGCAAGATCTTTAACATAAAAAGCAATTATTGTAGTGAGACAACCCCTTTAAACTTTTCCTTTATTCAGACAAATTAAAAGATTATTCTACACCAATAAATGAAGTATACACTGTAACACTAAGATTCACAAAGTAGTTATTGCCAGCAACTCATGATCACCATTGTTGTAATTGTTTTTCAGAAGAGAAGAATACCTTGAAAAAAAGGCAGTGATAAAAATTTTTCTGTTTGCTGAACAAGTATCATACCTACAACATAATAAAACATAAGAAAGGCTGTCCTGTGAAATCAGAATAGACATGACTTTTTTGCCCTTTTCAAGGTGAGGTCAATGAGAGGTGTTGAACTGGCAGTAGAAATTTGCAAAGCCGAGCAACATTTGTAAGGTTTTAAGTTATATCTTTTGTGGGCAAATACAGCATCACGGAGATTTAGGGCCTTAAGCAGAATTAAATAACCCAGGAAAGACAGTCCATGCTGCTAAAACTGGCACTTCTCCAATTTGGCATACATATGGTTATGTAACAGAGATACCTATGAGGAAATTAAATACAGAAATGTCCCAACCCAAATCCCGCGTATAACATAGAAAAAACTTTTGGAAGTGCACAAAAACTTTTGGGAAAAAAAATTAACCTTTTTAGAGTTTTTAAAAAAATATATAATTTTCCCAAAAAAAATGTAAAACGAACACCACAACACATAATGAAAAAAAATATATATGTGTGACCAGGCAAGGAAAAAAAATACAAAGAAAAACAGGAAAAAATAAATGTAGTCCCCACAAAATAGAGGGGTCACCTACTATATACCCCCCCTACAAGAAGTGGGAGAAGAAACCCCCAAAAAGGGCGACCACAAACCTAGCCCCACACTAAAATTGGGAAAAGACAAAAATAGGCAATAAGGATAATAATTTTAAATTTTAAAATAACAAAAAACCCCCCCCCCCCCCCCCTTGAGTTAGATATGGGATCGATAAAGCAGCAATATATCCAATAATTACAGCAAAAAAATTGCGGGGAATTATGATGATGTAAACAACTTTCACAACGACCCCGAGCTATCAGCCATAACACTTACGATCCACAAGACAACACGCCATAGCATATGCTTCGCATAATAATGCTCGTCAAAGCATATATCCAATAGTTTACCAGCAAAAAAAGATTGCGGTGAACTTATAAATGGATGTATAACAACCGACAGCACCCACCGCAATCAGCATAACCATCTACGATACTCACACTCAACAAGAAATCTCAAGCATGTTTCGCTGCATCCCCACAAGACGGCCAACATCAGGGGATAGGTGTAGGTGGGGGTAAAGGAGAATATAACACAACATACAAAATATCCTATAATAAAGTTACACAAAAAAATAGAACCGAAAAAACACACTACATACATGCACTAGCTCAAGCCTATGGGTGAATGTACTCACCAGTGATTATAAATAAAGCGTACGCGCCAAATCGCGGGTTACAGCAATAGGAGTGCGGGGCTGCAGACGCTGGTCTACAAGTAAATACTCGGCCTTAAATAGCTAGCAGACCTGTGTAAGAGTCCAATCATCACATTCCACGTCATTGACACGTTAAAATAATCAGAATGCCAGTTTACGCTCCGAGGAAGCCGGCGAAAGAGACCGTATCGGCACTACAAAACTGGGAGGCTGGCACACTCATGCACAAAGCCAGTCTACAAAACAGCGTCACGAGATATGACAAATGATAATCCTCACAAGGCGCGTTGATCACGAGACCCCAGAGGTAATAGACATAATTCGGCACTTGAGAGCAAGACTGTCACACAGAACAATACGCTCATAAGTACAGAGGTTAATATGATGCGAATACACTAGCATCACTTGACAGCAACTATCTGCGCTGCCATCAACAGAGAGAGAGGAACTTAATTAATCTAAGTCGCCTCCAATAGGAAATAAATTATTGTATAGTGTATATGAACAAATAATGTAAATAATAGACATATCTGCATGATGCACGGAGGAGTAGTCACGAGAACAAAGTGTATTTAATGCACAATGGCTAAGCTGGACGTATTACTAAATAGTGTATGGACAGCTCACAAAAACAACCAAAGTTGAGCTTGTCCATTAAAGCTCAGCCCTTTGCGGGACAGACCGTAATTAAATGGTGTAAACTAAAACCAAAGAGAATCTTTGCAAGTAGTGGACTTATCAAAAACTCCTTTTTCTGCGACTGAGCCGGCAGAATCATCATCTCATGCCCACAGAATTTAAAAACATCTGGCGGAACACCGCCATAGCGAGATGACACCACCGTGATATCTTCTCTACGTTGGTGTTTCTACTGTTCCGGATGTCCACCAAATGTTCCCAATGTACGGCGGACTATATTACCATCACGCATTGTCTTACCATGTATTCGTTTGCCCACCAAATGGCTTTTCTAATCCGGTACTATATCCCATATGAGGCGACAATTAATGAAGTCCGTCGGACTGGAACAACTGACGTCACATTTTTGTGATTGCGGAGAAGTATTATGCCAACTCGACTTACCAGACAATGGACAACCAACAACAGACCACAACATTTAACAGCAGCCAGCCGGCTGATCTTTCTAACCAGGCGCCACTAAGAGGAAGGTGGGTGGTCTATAATGATCTTTTGACTATTTTAGTTGTATTAAACTAGGACCCCTTTGTCTAGAAAGTGAACTAAGAGGGCGAGGCCCCACTTCTATCTCGGACGATGTCAGGATCAAGAAGTAACGCATGCGTCCCAGTAGCATTGTCAAGAATCTTTCTGCGACCTCGCGGACGGCCCGCTGCCGCACATCAAGGTGCCAATAATCCTGGCAGGATCCTTATTTGTGATCTTTCTTCACATGGTTTTTTGTTGGCGCCAATAGTCTGATCTCTCCGATATGAAATCACAAAATGGAACCCTTTAGATCACCATCTTCGGTGTATACCCCTTCTCCCTGAGCATCATCTTTATAAGCTCCAGCGCTTGAGAGATCATATATCAGACACACAAGGAGCAATTTCTCCGCCCGTCAAAACGGAGCAAACTTCCGCCTCTGGAGTACAAACCACTTAATCTGTTTGTGGCGTCGTATCTCGTTAATCACATTTCTTTAGGCGCAAACTATAACATATACAGTTTTGTTTATATATGGGAGGGGTGTAGGGGGGGGGGGGTGGGTGGAGGGAAGGGGGTGAGGGTGGGACACAACACACTTTCTTATTACAATAAGAGTTACTTCCGTCTACTTTCCCAAAAGTTCGTTCTATGTCTATCTAAGATACCGACGGGATCTTGAATTGGTACCTATTCTTCTGTATTTAATTTCCCTCATAGGCTCTATCGTCGTATCTCTTATAATTATACTTATTAGTTGTTCTAAGGCTTGGATATCATAAACCGGGTCTAGATAGCTGCACCAGCGGCCTAAGTGAAGTCAAGGGAATTTGCTACAGATAGGGACAGTTCACACACGGGGGCACAGAAAAAATTATACTCCGGTCTCTCTAATATTAGCCTTTTAAAGAATTACACAAGTCTATCGGGAACAAATCTCGACCTGGTTGGTAAGTCCAACAGTCTAAAATCTACATCCAAAACCGAAACTTGACCCTCGATGGACTACGAATTTTCCCTTCTACTCCAAGGAAGTCCCAAATTGATGGAGTCCTGGTTTCTTCACAATATAAAAAAATGGGAACAAGAAGCCACTAACCTCTTTCCATCAAATTTTATGGAACTAAGCCATATTGGGCTAATGGAAAAAGTCCTCGCACACTTGAAATTCAGATAAATAAGGTTAAAGAACATCTTGACAATAGCACGAACAGTTTGACATGAACGCAGATTATCTATCTAGGAGAAAACGCAACTGCAAATTCTCTTGATAGATACCAATATCGAGAACAAGGACAGGAAACATAAGAACCGGTCTGTTAGGGACCACCGACTGATTATGATACCGAGAAAACAAAAGCACTATCGTTTTTTCTAGAGAATAAGGATACCAGAACGGAGGTCACATATTATCATCTTCCCTCCCCGAGTACCGAGATATTTCCGATTCTGAACGAGAATCTTGTGGGCAGAAATAGCCGCAGTATACACCAAAGACAGATAGAGGAAGAAGGGAGAGCGGAGCGGAGATCAAACGTCAAAGAGCGGCGGAGACTTTTTAAGCCTATTTGCGCGTCGACGCAGACTTAGATCCTAACCCCAGCTTAGAGAACGACCCCCACCAGACAACAGTCCTCGGCAAATAAGTGACTCACAATGAATTTGACTACATAAGTTGTACATCTCATACCTCTAAACGAGAAGCGAAGAATTACACAACCCTTAAAATGGCTGCCTCATCCTTTGTTCCCGCGACCGCACACAATAACAAACATAAAGTGATGGATTCAAGGATATCCATCCTTTAGGACGGACAATAAAGTGTGTGCATAAATCCCACTATGTTCTGAGAAATAGAAGAGAGTGGCCCTAGGCTATGAGGTGAATTAAATGAAGAGCTATAGAGAGAACGATTAGAGCTCTTATAGTGGAATATCTGATGGATAACGTTAACAAACGAGGCAGCGAGGACGGCCTTTACCCAAAGTTTAAACCTAAAATAATAAAAATCACCCCAGGGTGGTACATCTCATCTATTGAGCGATCTTCCGTCTCACAGCTCAAGGATCTTGAAAATTAAAAACATCCTTGTTCATAAAACTAAACGCATGAGAACAAGGCTATTATCGACAATTGGAGATCCAAGAACAAAATTTGATAGGTGAAGCCTGCAGACAAGGGTGGCGAAATCTATCGTACAATCTTGACTACCCCTAAATACTTATAGGCATGTGTAAACACGATTACTTTCAGGTGACTCCTCAATGCTAATGAGATATTGTCACTTCGGAGAGATCCAACTGAATTGCCCTTGATATACTAGAAGGAACTGTTAAAGACATCCGTGCGATTGGCATGCACCCAAAACAAGGAAACATGAAAATACTCACTTGATAAGAGTTCATGTACTCCTATTTCCCGCAAATGTTCGCCAGAGCACTCCACACCTTATATAGCTCTGCCCCAAGATTACATAAAGTGGACCTGTCCCCTAAGGGGTAAGGAACCATTAGTACTCTGGATAGAACCACTCCTCACGCAAAACTGTGGCCCAAATATTGACCGCATTCCTCTCCAATCGCTCCAGATCATTGTCATCTTACACAAACGGACACAACTGACCTCCTTGTTTAGTACATTGATGGTATAACACTAGGTGGCACAGAGTGCCAGGCTCGACAGTCATAATGAATGGGTTGCAAGCAACTCTACAAGACCCATATAAACCACCACTTAGGTACATTGAAGCAGTTACACAATCCATCGTCAGTCTCAACGAAGGCGTATACAGTTTTATGGTCCAAACATTTAAATTGCATCTTGATCTGCAACTTTGAACTTATATCCTCACACGAGGAGATTATTTCCTGCTTAACGGCGAGGTTCTCTCCCAACAACTGCAGGGCACAGTCCCACTGGCAGCAGATGCCTGTGCTCGCCTCATACTCAAGAAATCCTTATCTCGGGCAGGCGAGGAGGACCTCCCACTTTCAGGTCTGAGTGGACGCTCACAAAACGACCATTGGACCGATTCTATACGTTCTGGCTAAGGCACGATACATAGACGATATTCTAAAATGTGGTGTGGAGTGGCAACCAAACAGAATTCTCTGAAATTCATATGATTTCTTAACTGAAAATCTTTGAGGCACCTTAGCGTTTGACTATCTTGAAAATATTGCATCCAGGCAATACTTCTATGCAATTTCAGGATGTTAAAATCCTAAAAGAATCCAGCTAGGTCAACAAAATTTCTAACCACACTTACCGGAAACCTACTGCTAATCTAATACTCTCTGATTACAAAGCAGAGCTAAAGTGGTCCAACCATTGCCCCCAAAAAAGGTATACCAAGAGCGCCAAATTCTACCTGGTTACGGAGGACCAAAGCTCTATTATATGTCCAGAATAATGCAAAACACACGCCCTGTACAGTTACAGAATGACGATTATCAGGTGTAGCAAGGGAGTATCAACCGCGAGATGCTGACGATCCTAAAGCGTGCTTCTCCATTTAGCATTACACTGGAGAGATCGACTATAGGCTTACCCAAACCATGACCAAAGATCCAAATAAAAGATCGCTGCCAGGATTATTGGCACCTTTGATTGAGGCATGCTGGGAGAGGCATCAAAAGATCAAGTGACAAAGCACTGGGATATCAATTTACTCTTACTCTTGATACCAGACATACGCGAAAAAGTGGGTCGCCACCTCCGCCCTCTTAGACACTTTCACGAAAGGAGGTCCGCAGAGTTGTAAAGTACAAAAACATACGTCAACAAGCTCAATAGAAATCGACCCCCACCACGCAAAAGACCTGGTTTATGAAGACAGCGAGCCGGCCGTTGGCTGACAATAAACAAACAAAGTCGATGGATGTTCGAGAAATGTTCTCCCAATAGGTAGAAACAAAGGAGAGACACCGGTCAACCAAGAAGCGACACTCAACCGACAAGCGAGACCCGTGGGTGTACAATCTATGAGGGCCGGAGATCCCAGATGATATCAAAATGCCTCAAGGTCGCAAACTAAATTAATCGCGCCCGACATTCCCTCGCAAAGAGGAGAATAGTGAAACAACTGAACCTTACATATAGTGCAAAAGAACTCCAATTGTATCTATTACATATAGAATAACGCTGTGCCCCCCCGGAACCCGCAAGGCTTTAAATGACCGGTAGCATCAACATTGCTACTTTCTATTTATTGTTAAGATCTCCCACAGTAATTCAATAATTAACCTTCCACTCTAGCCTTGTTCAATAAATACCACTTGTTCTGTTACTACATCCAGCTGCAACACGCAGAACAATGCGCTTATTAAATCTGTATATTACATCTCATGCCTTCGAATACCCCTACACTAATTTATTTCCCTACTCTTGGAGGGACTAATTCATTAAAGCTTCCCTTCTCTCCTCATGTTAGCAATGACGCAACCAAAAAAGATGCGTATGTGTCAAAGATGCATTCTTGTTAATTCACAACATATTACCGCTGTGACATACTGACTAAGTAACTTCTGTGTACACCTCTAATCGCTCTCAATGTGCGCCGATACGTCCACTTCCGGTCCACTGTGATCACTGCATGTGAGGAATCATTTGCAATCACATCAGTTACGCTGTATGGGAGTTTCTCCGAAGCCACGATCTTTCACGTGCGCGCGATACTTCTCACTTCGAGACCCAAACGCGGGATTACCCGGTCACCTCGTGTACGGAGAGGCGAACTCCGGAAACCGAGGCATCATTATTTTCATTTTCCTGACGTGGCAAGTGATGAAGGACTACATCACACACAGGTCCAGTAGCATTAAGAGGCAGTATTTCTTGTAGACCATCGTGCAGCACCCACCATAGCTGTAACCGGGCATTTGGAGCCAGTAACGCTTTCATTATCATCCTTAGTCACAACACCCATGGTAAGCTTGCATTAGTAGTGTGATTCTATTAATTCGTTCTTTATTATGTAACTTTACTTATGAGGATCTATCTCTGTAATCGTGCTTCTATTCCAACCTTTCTAGCAGCCCACCTTCCTATCCCCAGATTTGAACGTTTGTGGTGCGAAACATGTTGGATTCTGTGGTATCGCTACAGTGTTTTAATGCATATAGTGGTCTGGCTGCATGCGTTGTCTTACATCATCTATCAAATTACACGACCAGCAACTAACTTTTTGCGCTCGTAACTATGTGGCAGTATATCGCAGCACTATATACCTGCGTAACTGCCATATCTAACCCTGGGATTCCTGTGTAAAACGTAAGTCAGTATTTTTTCAAAAATTTATAATTTTAGGCACAATAACGCGCGGTAGTGCACCTTGTTTACCATCATCAAAATCACCCCAGCAAATCTTATGCTGTAATTTACTTTGGATATATTGCAGCAATCTATGCGACTACCATATCTAACTCGACAGTTGATTAGTTATTGCGTGTAATTTTTAAATATAACATTATTATCCTAATGAGCTAGTATTGATGTCACTATAATTAGCACAATACTCTAGAGGAAAGGCTAGGTCCTGGTGATCGAGCCTTTGAATTGAGGAGACGACCATCTCCACATTCTTCGAGTACGGCAGGGTAAATAGCGTGAGTTGACCACGAGGCGCATCTATTGTTTGGTGGTATGACTAGCAAATTATTTTTCCTTTTATCTTTTGTATATTTATTTCTCCCTTGCGCCTGAGACACACATATATATTAGTATATCATCGATGTATCGTGTGATATTAGGACGTTCGATTAATCACTATAGAATGATTTTGGAAAAAATATACTGTTTTTAATACTCAAATAAAGGTTAATTCGTTTCTATTCCAATCAGGATTCTACGTGCACATTCACAAACATTATCTTCTATACATATAGGCGAATGTGCACTAAAAGAAGGAGCACGGCCAAACGAACATTCAGCAGGACAAGTCTAATAATGTTCCTTGAAAATGAAAGGTAGCATTAAGGTACACCAATGCATAAGGTATAGAAAGTCCCATAAAATTTAATTAGTACATTGCTGGAACACTGAAAGATTTCACCAAGTATTTGTAAGGTAACGGAGCGGACAGCCGTTTACACACCCTTCAGGTCTCATTATGCTATGCTAGGAGAGACGTTGTCAGGGACCCGGTGATGCAGTGTAACCTCGCGGAATAAAAATCAACAACAACAAGAGGGGGGGGCGGGGGGTGGTGTGGAGTTAAACCGGTAATATAACTGAAGCTAACTATCTCTTCGCACACCATCCTCCGCGCACAACTCGAGCACCCTTGCTTCAACATTACCAGCCCAGTCCACTATTCTGAGTGTCTCAGCCAGCTCCAAGTGTGCACACTACGACCCCAGTCAGTTCCAGAGGGAGACTCATCAATCCCTAGCTCTCACCCTCAACCGCTTCCCTGCCTGTCTTCATGGCTTTTCCCAAACAGCACGGGGGGCTACATTTCGGCTTTGGCCACCAACACATCCTCTCTTCCACCCTGGCCACCCTACATGATTCCCAGCTGGAGGCGAAGCTGCCGTGCTTCCTTTGCTCGTAACCTCTAACTATATACACGCTCCTTACATCCTACAGGCTATGCATCTGCTTTCCAAGGAGAAAACTGCCCTCCCCCTCACAACTCCTAGACCCGGATACTGATGAATCCTGCTCCCACTAGATTTTTCCATTGCTGCGGACTCTGCAGTCCTAAGGCATAACCTTCATATTTCTCTAGAGATCTCAACTTATATATATCAATCCCCACAACTCACCTGTCGAGCTGGCACCCCCATATTTCTGCTCTACGAGAGCTTCAGCACCCACAACAGACGATGTAACTGACACTGAGATGCTTTGCCGGAAGCACTAACTACAACCGTGTTAAGGGCTGCCTTCACTGTTACCTTCAGCATAGTACACGATCGGCCCTGCTGAACACTAACCACCTCTGACACTATCCATCCCTCAGTATATAACACATCGCAATTTTAACCCAACTCTACCCAGATAAAGATATCAGCAGCTACGCCAACCTACATCTCCGCCCTAGCTCATTTAACACAGGAATACTCCTCGATTCCATCTTTCACACCATCACATCCCCACAACAGAGCGCAGTGCAAACTATAACAGGGAGACGATCGTTTTATACAATGTGCTAACCATAAATACTTTAAACCTAAAAGACCCCAACATTTAATTCCGACCTGGGGTAAGGTTCAGCGTCCTTTTGTCATAGTCCTTGGACCCCATAAACATTGTTAAGCATCACCCCCGTAGTGAACAAACTCAGGGCAAGGTTTCAGCGTCCTTAGCCAGAAAATACAAGTCCTTGGCCCTTCAAATAAACAAAAAGTGAACGCACACGTGAATTCCTCCCTCGCCCGGGGAATGGAGCCACTGACACACCTGGGCACCCAAGCAGCCTACGGCTTATGTAATGGCTCCTGCCGTTCTCCAAACAGCCGCCCCAACTCGTGGCTGAACTCTGGGCCTCCGAGACGTCCACTGAGGCTCTCTGCGAACCGCTCATCAGCACTGCAATAGTCCTCATCTGATAAAGAGCGCGTGCCGCCTCCCCGAACTGCGGAGTACCATCACTGTCACTGTGGGAGAAGGGGGTCACTTCGCAGGACCGTCCACGACTGTCACCACCGGGGTTGTCACTATCAATACAGGAGCGGTAACAGTGATGGTGGGCTCCGGCCCTGGAGACCGCTCCCGGATGGTTCCTCTACCGCGCTCCCGTCCTGGCGCTGGCATCGGCGGCTCCTCCGGCTCCGGAGCTGCCACCAGGACATCCTCCTGCTCCTCCTCGTCCCAGTTCTCAGTGAGCACATATGGTTCGGGGGGAAGACGTTCCACCCCGGCAGCCCAAGGGCCCTTAGGACCCGGCACTTTACGGAAGCTCATCCGCTCTCCACGATACAAGCTGTGCAGGCGTTCGGGCTCGAAGATCCGCTTTACCGCCCTCCGATTGACAAAGATCACGTTTCGGGTCCCATCCTGCAGGATGGACCCAGTTCCCGCACGCCGGTCAAATTCTATGACCTCTCCGGTGGTCCTCTTCTCGGCCACCCACGCACCAGCCACACCACGACAGTTCATGAACTGGTAGGCCTGGTCCTCCAGTTCTCTCTTGCACTCCCCGGTCATCCAGTACGGGTGCGTTCTCCGTGGTTCAGGTTCTGCGGTGGCGGCACTGGCTGCAGCTCCGCTCTCGGCCCCCTCGACCTCCGGGTGTTGTTCGGGGCAAGCCGGCTCGGCCTCTTGCTCAGGCCTTTCGGGTTGCTGCTCAGCCATAGTCCAGCAAGTTACGCTCAAGTCTCTCAGCAAACTTGACTCCTCTGCACACTCAGAGTTTCTCTCCAGCACCTCTCTCTCTTCCGGTGCTCTCCGCAACTTTATAGTGCCTCCCAGGGGCGGAGCTACCCCACTTTTCGCGCGCTTGGCTCTCAGCTCCGACTGGCTGTTCTTTGGCGGGAAACTCTTGGCGCCCTTTTCGCTGGCCACGCCCCTCTTCCTCGCCATGCCAGCCCGCCATCTTCCTACACCAAGCACTGGCCCCCTCACTAGCCGGCCATCCCGTACTGGTGTCTTCAGGCACATTCTGCAGGCTACACACTGCGTCGTCGCTGTCTCGCAGTCCCTCTGCTCGGCATGGAACTCCACAAACAGTCTCTGTACACTGCATAACGCCGTACCAACTCCAGTCACACGGTTCCTAGACTGCGGCGGCACGCCTGTGGGTGGGGAGACTCCCTCTCCCACCACGCGTGTCTGTGTCCTCTCAGTACCGCAATCCTGCCGACTACGCCAAATGTAACGGGAGCGGCAGCGTTTAGCACTCCCTTCAGGTTCTTTGCGATTGCGGGGGAGAGACATTGTGGGACTCTCTGTGATGGAGTGTACCGGCGTATAAATGACGACACAACACTGGTTAACCGGTAATACTGTAGCTTTACTTCTCTTCGTTTCCTCCAGCAACGGCACCTTCATCAACATCCAGCCATCCACCTGGTGTCCCAACCAGCTCCAGTAGCACACACACACTCAGCAGTTCCAGAGGGAGCTCTCTCCTAGCTCTACCTCACCGCTTTCCCTGCATGTCTTCAGTGGCTTTCCCACACAGCACAGGGGGGGCTACTTCTCGCTTCGCCACAACAATGGCCTCTCTTCACCTGGCTCACCTATGTTCCCGCTGGAGGCGAAGCTCTGCTCACAGTACTAACCCCCCCTTCTTTTGC
>JAODAL010075129.1:0-14116 GCA_025379985.1 Phyllomedusa bahiana
CATGTAAGAGACCGGGCAAGGGGGTTTGTTTTTAAGATCCGGAGATACTGTGTACATGTATGAAGACCACAGAGGTCTTGGGACATTTATTATCCGGACGAGGGCTGTGCACAGTAAGAAAGATCCGGGGGAAAGGGCGGTACTTGTATGATGATCCGGAAAGGTCGTGACATGTAGATGTCCGGACAGAGGTCTGTGACTTGTATGTGACCGGATAGATCTGTTCATGTATGATGATTCGGAAGAGGTTGTGACATGTATGATGATCCGGGCAGAGGCGTGTACTTGTAAATACCGAGATAGGTCTGGTACATGAAATGATCCGGGCAAGGGCTGTGAATTTTAGATGACCCCGGGTAGGTCTTGACATGTAAGATGACCGACAGAGGTCTGTGTACGTAAGGATATCCCCGGAGAGGGGCTGTTACATGATGATCCTGACAAGGGCGTGCACAAAGAATGATTTCCCAGGAAAATCTTTTTTACAATATGACCCCGGGCAGAGGTCGGGGTACTTGTATGATATCCAAAATAGGTCGTGTACATTATGATATCCGGACAGAGTCCCGTTACTTTGTATGAGATCCGATAGAGGGGCTGTGACAGTAGAGAGATAGAGGGCGTGACATTAAAATGACCGGACAAAGGGCTGTTACAGTAATGACCGGTAAAGGTCTGTGTACATGTATGAATCCGGACAGAGGGCTGGACTTTTTGATGATCCGGAGATAGGTCTGTGCACGGATGTATGCGATTATCCTGATAGAGGTCTGTGAACATTGTGATGATCCGAGATAGGTCTGTTGTAGCATGTATGATAACCGGAGATAGGTCTGATGCACACGATACATGAATTATCCAGGATAGAGGGACTTGGTACATGTCTGATGATCCGTACAGATAGGTCTGTGTACATGTATGAGATGACCGGACACACACACACACACGTGCACATGTATGACTTTACTACCGGATAGAGGTCCTGTGTACATCTGTATGATGGATCCGGAGATAGGTCTGTGCACATGTATGATGATCACGTAGATAGGTCTGTGCAGCATGCATACGATAGTCTGGGACATGAGGTCTGTGCACATTTATGATGAACCGGACAGAGTCTGTGTACATGTATGCAGTGTATCCGAACAGAGGCTGAGTAAACATTTATGATAAGTCCGGAACAGAGGTCTGTGTACATGTATGATTATCCGGATAGAGGTCTGTGTAAATGTATGTGAAGACCGATAGAGGCTGGTGTACATGTATGATGTCATCCGGACAGTGAGGTCATGTGGTACAATGTATGATGATCCCGACAGAGGCCTGGGTGTACCTTGTATGATGATCCGACAAAGGTCAGGTGTAACACATGTCATGATGCATCCGGAGTAGAGGTCTGTGTACATGTAGATGCACAAACGCCGTACCAGAGATCCTGTGCACACGAGTAGCATGATGATCGAACCATGAAGGAGATCTGTGTACACTTTGTGTATGACTGTGCCGATAGATGCAGGTCTGTGCATACGATGGAATGATGATCGGACATAGGGTCTGGTGTACTTGTATGCATGATCGCGATAGCATGTCTGTGTTCACATGTATGCGAGACTCCGGATACAAGGTCTGCAATGAATGATGATTCCAGGGGCCGGACAGAGGTCTGTGTACATGTTTCTGATGATCCTGGATAGAGGCTGTGTACATGCAGAATGATTCCGGACAGGAGTCTGTGCACATGTATGAATGATCCGGAGATAGGTCTGTGCACATGACAATGATTATACCGGATAGAGCTCATGTGCACATGTGTGAAGAACCCGGAGATAGGTCTGAGTACATGGTACAGATATCCGGAGTGATAGGTCGTGGCACAATGTCATGATTATCCGGATAAGAGGTCTGTGGTAGCATGTAATTGACCCGGAGAAAGGTCTGTGTACATGTATAGATGATATTCTCGGAGATAGGACACAGATCACATGTTTGATTAATCCGTCAGAGGTCTGTTGTACACAGTATGAGAGATCGAGATTAGTCTGTTAGCACATGTATGATGAATACCGGGATAGGTATCTGTAGCACATGTAAGATGATCCGGACAGAGGTCTGTCACATGTATGTACTTGATTTCGGGATCAGAGGTCTGGTGTACATGGTATGATGATCCGACGCAGAGGTCTGTGTACACAGATATCGGATAATTTCCGGACAGAGGTCTGTGATACATGTATGATGATCCGGAATAGAGGTGCTGTGTACAATGTAGTGTGAGATACCGGAAACATAGAGGTCTGTTTACATGTTATGATTGAATCCGGACAAGGTCTGAGTATCATGTAATGTATGATTCCGGAAATATGTCTGCGTTGGTAACAGTGTATAGTGTGATGATCGGACAAGAGGTCTGTGTACTTGTATGTATGATCTGGACTAATAGGATCTCTGTGCACATGGTAATGAAGAATCTGGAGATAGGTCTGTGTACATGGTATGAATGATCCCGAACAGAGGTCTGTGTCCACATGTCTGATGATCACCGACAAGCAAGGTCTGGTGACTTGTATGATGATCCGACAGAGGTCTTGTGCACATGTATGTATGATCTGTATGATTGGTCTGTGTAATGTAAGATGAACCCGACAGAGGTCCTGTGCACATGTAAGATGATCCGGACAGAGGTCGGTGTACTTGGTACAGTTCATGGCCAAAAATTTAGAGAATGACACAAATATTATATTCTTTCCCCTGATCTGTTGCCCTTCTGGTTTATTATGTAGTATTGTCAGATGTTTTATCACATACAGAATACAAGTGATCAATCATATTATTAGTTAACAAAAGCTTGTTATTGACAGTTACGTGAAATGAGTTCAAATGCAGCAAGTCAATATTTGCAGTGTTGAACCCTTCTTCCATCAGACCTCTTGTCTCTGACTATTCTCCCTGGCATGCTCTCTCTCACCTTTCTGGACAAATCCTGACTGATAGCCGTCCATTCCTACACAATCAATGCTTGCATTTTGTCAAAATTTTTTGGTTTTTTTTTTTGTCCCCCCGTCTCTTGATGATTGACCACAAGTTTTCTGGGATTAAGATGGGGGGGTTTTCCAGGCCCATGGACCCAAAAATTTATGCTTTGTTTCCCTGACCATTTAGTTATCCCTTGCTTTATGGCGGTGCTCCATCATGCTGGAAAAGGCATTGTTGATCACCAAACTGTTTTGGGCTTGGGAGAATTTGCTTTGGGGAACTTCGGGTTTCCTTTTTTATTCATGGATGTGTTTTTTAGGAAGCTGTTAGAGACCCGTTCCCTTGGTGAGAAGAAACCCCCCACACTGAAGGGTTCCCTGGATGCTTTACTTTGGGCATGAGACAAAACTGGGGGGTATCGTCACCTTGTCTTTTTCCAAACAAGCTGTTTTCCAATGTTCCAAACATTCGGAAAGGGGAAATTATCTGAGAAAAGGATTTTTACCCCAGTCCCCCACGTCCACTCCCTGTCCTTTGGCAAATTCATCTTCCCTGATGTTTTTTCTGGAGAGAAGGGCTTCTTTGCTGCCCCCTTGAACCAGGGCCCTGCCCATGAGTCTCCGCGTTCACAGTGCGTGCAGATGAAACCCACACTGCCTGCTGCCATTCCAGCAACTCTGCACTGCTGGACCCGATTCTAAACTAAAACCCTTTTTAAGAGACGGTCCGGCGCTTGTGGTCTTTTTTGGCCCCCTGGAGCCTTTTTGGCAAAAATTTTAAACCTCTCCTTAATTCCTGATGAGGCGATGATTGTTACAGGTTCTGGGGAAAATCTTCCCTTTAGGCAGTTTTGTGCAGTGCAATATGACTGCCGGTTTTTTTAGAGATAACCTGGTTTCAGAAAGGGAAAAAAAATTGATGCCAAGCACCCGCCCCCCTTTTAAAGGGTCCCGTGGGGGGTTTCTTACTTAATCCCGACAGATTACCCACCCTGTCCCTCAACACCCAACCTGTGTTAATGGAGCAATCACTGAAACGTGTTAGTGCCTTTTAAGCAGGCCTGCAATGAATTTGGGAAAAGTGTTTTGGGGGGAAAAAATTTTAAATTCCTTTTGGGGAAAAATATTTACTTTGCAATTAATTGCTGTGAAGCTGATCACTTTTATAACATTTTGGGGTATATTGGGAAATTGCCATTATTAAAAACCCGATGCAGGAGACTTGTAAAAAATTTAAAATTTGTATCAAATTTTCAAAACTTTTGGCCAAAAGATGTTTTGATGATCCTACAGAGGGCCCTTTTCACATTTTGATGATCCAGACAAAGGGCCCGGGGTACATTTTGTTTAAACCGGGGATAGGTCTGGGGCCTTTAAGAGAACCCGGGCAGGGTCGTGCACATGTAAAATGAAACCGGACAAGGGCTGTGTAAAAAAGTAGATGATCCGGGCAGGGGGTTTGTACATTATGATGATCCGGGCAGAGGTCTGTGTAAAGTATGATGATCCACAGAGGTCTGTGTAAAATGTTTTGATGACCGGGGCAAAAGGGCTGTGCACATGTAGTTTATCCGGGGGGCAGAGGTCTGTGCACTGTATGTGATCCGGACAGAGGTCTGTGCACCCTGTATGATGATCCGGCAGAGGTCCCGTGTACATGTTTTGATGATCCGGGGCGAGGTCTTTTAATGTTTAAAATCCCCGGGCAAGGTCTGTCACATGGGTTTTATGATCCGGCAGGGTTTTTGCAAAAGGGATGTGATCCGGCCCGAGGGCTTGTTCATTTAAGATGATCCGGGGAAAGGTTTCCCGTGCACATGTATATGATCCGGACAAGTCTGGTACAAGGGATGATGATCCCGGACGAGGTCTTGTTTCAGTATGATGATCCGGACCCGGGTCTTTTGCAATGTATATGATCCCGGGCAGGGGGTCTGTGCACATGTATGATGACCCGGGAAAAAGGTCGTGTACAAGTATATGATCTTTGGGGATTAGGTCTGTGCCCCATGTAAAGTTTACCCCGGCAGAGGGCGGGGTACTGTATTTATGTTCCCCGGGCCCGAGGTCTGTGCCAAAGTATTTATTTTCCGGGAAAAGAGGTTGTGCCCCATGGGATTTATGATCCGGAGATAGGTTTGTTTCAAATGTATGATAAAAAAGATTGTCTGTGAAAATTTTGATGACCAGACAGAGGGCTGTGCAAAATGTATGATGAAACCGGTAGAAAGGGCTATGCACTGTATGATGACCGGGCAGAGGTCTGTGCAAATGTATGATGATCCGGAGATAGGGCTGGGTCATGTATGATGAAACCCGGGACAGAGGTCTGGAAAATGTTAGTGATCCCCCCAGAGGGGGTGCACATGTTTTTGATGTTCCGGGATTGGGTTTGCACATGTATATGATCCGGCGAGGTCTGTGCCCCATGTATGATTTATCCCATAAAGGGGCTGTGCACATGTATGATGATCCCGGGCAGAGGTCTGTGCACATGTATGATGATCCATAGAGGTTATGCAAATGTATATGATCCGGAAAAGAAAGGGCTTTTGCAAAATGTATTAATTCCCCGGGCCGAGGGGTTTTTGCACAAGTAAAGATGACCGAAAAAAGGTCTTTTTAAAATTATGATTATCCCGGGCAGAGGGCTTGCACTTTTATTTAAATTTCCGGGTAGATTGTGCACAAAGTATATGATCCGGGTAGAGGGGTTTTGCACAAGGGATGATTTATCCGGACAGAGTCTGTGGGCCCTGTAAAGAGATCCTACAGAGGTTTTTGCCCCATGTATGTTGATGGAGAAAGGTCTGTGCACTTTTTAAAGATGATCCGGAGATAGGGCTGTGCACATGTAAAGATTTATCCAACAGAGGTCTGGTTCCCCGTATGATGACCGGACAGGGTTTGTGCAATTATGATAATTTCCACAAGGTGTGCACATTTATGATGACCGGGGATGGTCTTGCACATTATGATTTATCCGGCCCGAGGTCTTTGGAAAAATTTTGTTTATCCGGGTAGGGTCTATGCACCTGTTTGTTTATCCGGGGTAGAGGTCTATGGGACATGTATGATATCCGGACAAGAGGTCTGTGTACATGTGTGATTATTCGGGAGATAGGTCTGTGCCAAAAATGTATAGATCCGGGCAAGGTCTGTGAAAATGTATGATGACCGACAGAGGTCTGTGCCATGAAAGATGAAACCGGACAGAGGCTTGTACAAGTATGATATCCCGGGCAGGGGTCTGTGCACATGATGATGATCCCGGGCAAAAGGGGTTTTTTTTACATGTATATGATCCGGACAGAGGTCCCGGGGACATGTAGATGAAAAGGGGGATAGGGGCTGTGCAATGTATTATTTTCCCGGGGGAAGGTTGTTTCCCATGTTAAAGAAAAAAAAAAACCAGACAAGGCTGTGGGACAGTATGAGAAAACCCGGGAAAAGGGCTATGCAAATGTATGATATCCGGACAAAAGGGCTTTAAACGTATGAAAATCCGGGATGGGGCTGGTAAAAAGGGATGATGATCCGGGGATTGGGCTGTGGGACAAGGGTTTTATGATCCCCCGGGGATAGGTCGTGCACTTTTATGATAAAACCCGGAAAATAGGCCTGGTACAAGTATGATGATCCGGGAAAAGGGTCTGTGCCCATGTATGATGATCCCACAAGGTTTTTCACAGTATGATTATCCGGGGATAGGTTTTTGTGCACAAAGTATGATGAAACCGGGGGCGAAAAGGGCTTGGGACAAAGTAAGATGACCGGACAGATTTTGCACATGTAAAATGAAACCCAAAAGAGGTCCCCTTTCACATGATGATGATCCGGATAGAGGGCTATGCACATGTATATTTCCGGTTGAGGCTAAGCACATGTATGATAAACCGGGACAGAGGTCTTGCACATGTAAAATGATCCAAAAGAGGGATGTGGGACCTGTATGATGACCGGACGGGTCTGGTTTCACAAAGTATGATGTCCGGGTAGAGGGCTGGGCACATGTTTTGATGATCCGGTTAAAAGGTCTGTGCACATGGAAGATGATTCCCGGGAAAAGTCTGGCACTTTTTTAAAAGGACAGAGGGCTTGCACAATTTTTGAGATCTGAAAGAGGTCCCTTTTTCCCCATGTATGATGATTTCCCGGGGATAGGTCTGTGCACATGTATGTGAACCGGGGTTTGGCGGGACTGTAGTGATCCAGAAGAGGTCTGTGCACATGTTTTGATGAAACCGGCAGAGGTTGTGCACTGTATTTATTTATCCCGGGCAGAGGTCGTGCAATTATGTTTATTTCCGGGGATAGGTTCCCGGCACTGATGATGATCCGGACAGAGGTCTGTGCACAATTTTTGATGAACCCCCTTTGAGGCTATGCCCCATTAATGATATCCGGGTAGAGGTTAAAGCACATGTATGAAATCCGGGAAAAAGGTCTTGTTCATGTTGATTATTCGGAGATTTTTTCTGTGCCCAAATTAAAGATATCCGGGCAGAGGTCCCCGTGCAAAAAGGGTTGAAAGATCCCGGAAAAGAGGGTTTTGCACATTATGATGATCCGGACGAGGGCTGTGCACTGTATGATGATTCCCAAAAAAGGGCTTTGCCCCCATGTTGAAAGATTCGGAGATAGGCTTTGGGACATGTAAGAAGGGCCAGGGCAGAGGTCTGGGGACATGTAAGATGACCGGACAGAGGAACTGTGCACTTTTATGAAATTTCCCCGGAAAAGAGGTTTTGGGCACTTTTATGATGATCCGGAAAAGAGGTCTGTGTAATGTTTGATATCCGGACAGAGGTTGTGCACAGTATGATGAACCCCGACAGAGGTCTGGACATGTTAAAAGTCCCGGGCAGAGGGCTGTGAAAGTAAGATTTATCCGGATAAAAGGTCTTTGCCATGTAAAGATGATTTCCGGGGTAGAAGGGCTGTCCCCCCCCCCCCCCCCCCATAAATGAAAATTTATCCGGGTAGAGGTCTGTGTACATGTTATGATCCGGACAGAGGCTGGTTACATGTTTTTTTTATTCGGAGATAGGTCTGTGCACCCCTGTTGATGATCCGGACCGAGGTCTGTGCACATGTATTTATGATCCGGGGCAGAGGTCTGTGCACCCTTTTGATGTTTTGGGGATAGGTCCCGTGACATGGGATGGGTGATTCGGAAAAGGGCTGTGCCATGAAAAAAAGATCCGGACAGAGGTCTGGTACAGTAGATGATCCGGAAAAGAGGTTTTTGTTCAAAAATTTTGGGTGATTACAAGGTCTGTGCCATGTATGATGATCCGGATAGAGGTCAAAAGCCTTATTATGATCCGGACTTGGGGTCTGTGCAAATGTGATGATCCGGTTGAGGGTTTGTTTTAATGTATGATGACCGGGCAGAGGCTGTGCACATGGGATGATGATCCGGATAGAGGTCGGAAGCACATGTATTTATGATCCGGACAGAGGTCTGTGCAATTATGATGAACCGGCAAGGTCTGTGGGGGAATGTATGTTTATCCGGGGATAATTTTGTGGGACATGTATGATGACCGGAGATAGGTCCCCTTTTACATGTATGATGACCCGGGGATAGGTCTGTGAAAATGTATGATGATCCGGGGAAAGGTCGTGGGCCCTGTATGGGTTTTTTTTCCGGAGATAGGTCTGTGTACATGTTTAAGCCGGGGGAAGGGTTTTGACATGTAGATGACCCGGGCCCAAAAGGGCTTTGCCATGTATGAGGGTCCGGAGATAGGTTTGTGCACATGTATGACGATCCGGGGATAGGTCTTTTTCACATGTATGATGAAACCCGAAAAAATTGTGCACATGTATATGGCCAGATAATCTGTGTACAGGTTTGATATCGGAGAAAGGTCCGTGCCATGTATTAGATCCGGACAAGGTCTATGCCATGATGATATCCAGACAGAGGCTATGCACAGTATGTTTTACCGGGTAAAAGGGCTGTGCACTTTTATAAGATTCCGGACAGGGTCTGTTTTACATTATGATGATTCCCGGGCGAGGTCTGGGGCACATGTATGGATCCGGAGATAGGTTTTGGCCCCCATGTATGAGATCCGGGGGTAGGCTGTGACATGTTGATTATCCGGGTAGAGGTTGTCCCTTTTATGATGATTCCCGGCAGAGGTCTGTGCACATTTATGATGATCCCACAGAGGGAGTGCCCCATGGGATGATGATCCGGACAGGGGCCCCGTGCACATGTATGATATCCCCGGGCAGAAGGGCTGTGCACATGTTTGAAAAGGTTCCCCGGGCAGAAGGCAGTGGGACTTTTATGAGGTTCCCGGGCAGAGGTCTGTGTACATGATGGGGATCCCGGGGATAGGGCGTGCACATTAGATGATCCGGGAATGGTCTGTGAATGTATGAAAGGAAACCGGAGAAAAAGGTCTGTGCACAGGGAAAATGATCCGGGCAAAAAGGTTTTGTGTACATGTATGAGGGTCCGGGGATAAAAGGGGCTGTTACTTTTATGATATCCGGGGATAGGTCTTTCACATGTTGATGATCCGGAGATTGGTCTGTGCACATGTATGATGATCCGGGGAAAAGGGCGTGCCCAAAGTATGATGATCCCCACAGAGGTCTGGTACATGTTTTGAAAGATCCGGAGATAGTCGTGCCTTATGATGATCCGGGGTTTTGGGCTGGGCCCTGGGTTTTTTTCCGGACAGAGGTCTTGTCCCGTAAGTTTATCCGGGGGGAAGGTCTGTGCAAAGTAAAGATTATCCGGATAGAGGTCTGTGTAAAAGTATGTAAAACCGGGGATTTGGTTTTGGGTTTTTCATGTATGATGATCCGGGGATAGGTCTGTGCACAAATGATTAAACCGGTAGAGGTCGTTTTACTGTAAAGATAATCCGGGGATTGGTCCCGTTTTTCTGTATAACTGGAGATAGGGGCCCGTGCCCCCATGTATGAAGAAACCCCCAGATATGGGCGGGGCACAAGTATGATGATCCGGGCAAGGTTTTGGGGCAAAATGTAGATGATCCGGCAAGGGTTTTTGAAAATGTAGATGATCCCAAGAGGTCCCGTGCACATGTATGATTATCCGGGGATAGGGGCCCGTGCCTTGTATAGATCCGGACAGAGGTCTTGGGTTACATGTAAAGATGATCCGGACGAGGTTTGTGCAAAATGTAGGGTGATTTCCCGGCAGTGGTCTGTGCAATGAAAAAAAGATCCGGAAGAGGTCTGTGCACATGTAAAATGGGTCCGGGCAGAGGTCTGGGTACATGATATGAAATTTCCGGGGCAGAGTTCTGTGTACATGTAAAGTTATCCCCGGGCAGAGGTCATTGAAATGTTTGATGATCCGGGGGATAGGTCTGTGCACTGTTTGATGATCCGGGCAAGGTCGTGCAATTTTTATATGGGTCCGGGGATAGGGCGTGCACATGTTTGATGATCCCGGGCAGGGTCTGGCACAATTATGATGATCCCCCCAGAGGGGCTGTGCCATGTATATGGGTCCGATAGAGGTCTTGCACTGTGTGATGATCCTAGGGGTCTGTGCACTTATGATGGGGCCGACGGGGGACTGTGCACATGTAATTTTAAACCGGAGATAGGTTTTGTGCACCTGTTTGATGATCCCGGGCATGGCCCGTGCACAAATGTATTTAAAAAAAAAAAAAAAACCCCAAAACCCTAAAAAAAGGGCTGGTTTCACATTATAAGACCGGACAAGGGCTGTGTACATTTTGAGTTTCCGGGCAGAGTTCGGGGTACCCTTATGTGATCCACAGAGGTCTGTTTTACTTTTATGTTTATCCGGAAAATAGGCCCGGGCACATGTAAATGATCCGGACAGAGGTCTGTGGCCCCAAAGTAAGGGTGATCGGACCCCCGGTCTTGCCCCCATTTATGTTTATCCGGTTTAAAAACTGTGCAAATGTGTGATTTATCCGGGTAGAGGTCTGTGCCCCATGTATGATAAACCGGGCAGAGGTTTGTTTTACATGTAGGTTTGGGGGTAGGTCTTTGCCCCCAGGGTTTTAAAGCCGGACATGGTTGTGCCAAATTTTGATGATCCGGACAGAGGTTTGCCCCCTGGGATGATGACCGGACAGAGGTCTGTGCACTTTTATGTTTAACCGGACAGAGGTCTTGCACATGTATGATGATCCGGGCAGAGGGCGGGGCAAAAATGTATGATGAGCCGGAAAAGAGGTCTGTGCACAGGGATGATGTCTGGACAGAGGGGCTGTGTACATTTATGATGATCCGGACAGGGGGTTTGTGACATGTATGATGAGCCCCCGGGAAAAGGGCTGTTGCCCCATGTAAAAATGAGCCGGGCAGAGGGCTGTGCCAAATTTTGATGGGTCCGGACTTTGGTTTGTGCACATGTTTATGATCCGGGGATAGGGTTTAGTGCACATGTTGTGATCCGGAAAAGTTGGGCTGTGTACAAGTATATGACCGGGATTGGTCTGTGCACATGTATGATGATTTTCCTAAGTGGTTTAGGGCCCCATGTAGTTTATCCGGGCAGGGTCTGTGCACAGTATGATGTTTGGAAAAGAGGTCTGGGTACATTTTATGTTTATTTCCGGGCAGAGGTCTTTCACATGTATGATGATCCCGGGGCAGAGGTCTGTGCCAGGAAAGATGATCCGGACAAGGTTTTGTGTTTCATGTTTTATGATCCGGACAGAGGTTGTGAAATGTATGATGAAAAAGGAAAGGGTCTGTCCATGTAAAGATGACCGGACAGAAAGGGCTTGCAAAATTTTTATGATGACCCCAGAGGGGCGGGGCCATGTTTTATGAGCCGGGCAGAGGTCTTTTGGGACATGTATGATGATCCGGGCAGTGGCCCCGTGCAAAATGTAAAATGATCCCGGGGATAGGGTTTTGCACATTTTATGGGTCCGGGCAGTGGTCCCGTTTACATTATGATGATCCGGAATAGGTTTTGTGCACATTTTAAAGATGAAACCCCGGGGCAGGGGTCGGGGCACATGTATTGGGTGATCCGGGCAGAGGTCCCGTGCACTGTATGAGATCCGGGCAGAGGTTCGTGCACAGGATGAGGGTCCGGGCAAAGGTTTTGTTATTAGAGATCCGGGCAGAGGTCTGTTCACATGTTTGATGATCCGGGCAAAGGGCTGTGTACATGTTTTGATGAGGACAGAGGGGTGTGGACAAGTATGATGATGGACAGTGGGCTGTGCACATGTATTTTATGAGCCGGGAAAAAGGTCTTCACATGTATGATTTATCCGGACAAAGGCTGTGTAAATTATGATGAATTTGGAGATAGGTCTGTGGAAAATGTATGGGGATTTCCCGGGCAAGGTCTGTGTTAAAAATGTTTGATACCGGGCAGAGGGTTTGCAATTATGATGGGTCCGGACAGAGGCTGTGCCATTTTTAATCAGGGGCCCAAAAATTTTGAGAATGACACAAAAATTTTAATTTTTACCTGATCTGTTTGCCCTCTGGTTTTTATGGGGTGTTTTTTCAGATGTTTTTATCACATACAAAATTCAAGTTCAATCTTTTTATGATTAACAAAAGCTTTTATTGACAGTTTGAATAGTTTTAAAGCAAAACGAACAATATTTGCCCGTGTTGACCCTTCTTTTTTCGGACCCCTTTCAATTTTTCCCTGGGATGCTCCCAATTTACCTTTTCCGACCAATCCTAATGATAGCCGCCATTCTTGCCAAAAAACAAAGCTTTTCATTTTTTTCCCCCAAATTTTTTGTTTTTTTTGTTCCCTCTGGGCTCTTGTATTGCCACAATTTTTATGGGGTTAAGGACTGGGGATTTTCCACCATGGACCCCAAAATCTCTTTCTTTTTTGACCCCTTTTTTTTCACCCTTTTCTTTATTTTGGCTGGGGCCACCATCATCTGGAAAAAGGCTTTTTTGAACACCAAAATTTCTCTTGGGCGGTTGGGAGAATTGCTCTTGGAGGACATTTTGGTACCTTCTTTATTTTTTTATGGATGTTTTTTTAGGTAAAACTGTTAGAGGCCCATTTTCCTTGGTAGAAGCAAACCCCAACTTAATTTGGGTTTTTGGTGCTTTTTTGTTGGCATGAGAAAGACGGTGGTTTTCGCTTTACCTTTTCTTTCCAACAAATGTTTTCCATTTTTTCCAAAAAAATTTGGGAAAGGGGGTTCATTAGAAAATGGGCTTTAAACCCCCGTCCCCCCGCAGTCCAAATCCCTGTACCCCTTTGGAAAAATATCATCTGTCCCTGATGTTTTTTTTTGGAGAGAAGTGGCTTCTTTTTCTGCCCTTTCCCTTTAAAACCCCAAAGGGGTTGATTCCATGAGTCTCCGCCGTTCACAGTGGCGGCAGAATTTTAATCACACCGGCCCGCTCCCTTTCCCGAAAGCTCTTTCACTTTTTTCTGGTAGCCCGATTCCCAAGCGGAAAAACCCTTTTTTGAGACGGTCCCGGCGCTTTCTGGTTTTTTTTTTTTGGGCGCCCTGGAGCCCCTTTTTTTTAACCAAAAGGAACCCCTCTCTTTAAATTTCCTTTATAGCGATAGATTGGTTTAATGGGGTTCTAGGCTGCGATAAATCTTTCCCCGTTAAGGGGGCCCGTTTTGGGGCAGTGCAATGATGAATGCACGGGGTTTTTTTTAGAATTTAAACCTGGTTAACAGAAAGAAACAAAAATGCCAAGCACCACCTCCTTTTTAAAGGGGGCCCGGGTGTGAATTTTACTTAATCATGACAATTGAAACTCCAGCCCTGGGCCCCAACCCACACCTGTTGGGGGAATTTGGGCAAACCCCTGGGAAAGATGTTACTGCTCCTTTTAAGGGAGGCCCCAATGAAGTAAATGGGTTTTGGGGGAAAAAAATTCATTTTCTACAAATATTGACTTTGACAATTAATTGCTGTGAAGTGATCACTCCCTTTTTAACCCTTTTGGGATATGCAAATTGGGCCCTTATAAAACCCGATGCAGGAGACTTGTTTAAAAATTTAAAAATTTGTATATTCCCCAAAAAATTTTGGCCATGGGCTGTATATGATCCGGACAGAGGTCTATGCCCCAAGTAAAATGACCAGACAAAAGGGGCTGTGTAACATTTTGATGATCCGGAGAAAGGTTTTGTGCAAATTAGGAAAGTTTCCCGGGCA
>JAODAL010075130.1:0-14116 GCA_025379985.1 Phyllomedusa bahiana
AAGACAGCTCCTTGAAACAGCCCCCCTCTAAGACATCCCCCTTGAAGACAGCTCCCTGAAGACCCCTCCCCCTGAAGACAGCTCCTGCCCCCTGAAGACAGCTCCTCTGAAGACAACCCCCCTCTGAAGACAGCTCCTCTGAAGCGCTCCTGCCCTTAAAAAGTCCTCTAAAAAAGCTCCTGCCCTAAGACAGCCCCAAACCCCCTGAAGACGCTCCTGCCCTCTGAAGACAGCCCCCCCTCTGAAGACAGCTCCCCTGAAGACAGCCCGCCTCGAAACAGCTCCTCTGAAGACAGCTCCCCCTGAAGACAGCTCCCGCCCTCGAAGACAGTCCCCTGAAGACAGCTCCGCCCTTCCTCCTGAAGACAGCTCCTCTGAAGCAGCCTCCCTGAAGCAGCCTGCCCTCTGAAGACAGCTCCTTTGAAGACAGCTCTGCCCTCTGAAAGGCGCTCCTTGAAGACAGCTCCTGCCTCTGAAGAACAGCCTCCTGCCCTCTGAAGACAGTTCCTCTGAAGACAGCTCCCTCTAAGTCCCTCTGAAGACCTCCTGCCCCCTGAAGACAGCTCCCCTCTGAAACAGCTCCTCCCGAAGACACCTTTCCTCTGAAGACGCTCTCTGAACACAGCTCCTCTGAAGACAGCTCCTGCCCCCTGAAGACAGCTCCTCTGAAGACAGCTCCTGTTGAAAACAGTTCCCCCCTGAAGACCAAGACTCCTGCCCCAATGAAGACAGCTCCTCTGAAGACAGCTCCTGCCCTCTGAAGACAGCTCCTCCCTGAAGACAGTCCTCTAAGACAGCTCCTCCCTGAAGACAGCTCCTCTGGAAAGACAGTCTGCCCCCTGAAGAAAAGCTCCCTGGGCCCCTCTGAAGACAGCTCCTGCCCTCTGAAGACAGCTCCTCTGAAGACAGCTCCTGCCCTCTGAAGACAGCTCCTCTGAAGACAGCTCCTGCCCTCTGAAGACAGCTCCTCTGAAGACAGCTCCTCTGAAGACAGCTCCTGCCCTCTGAAGACAGCTCCTCTGAAGACAGCTCCTGCCCTCTGAAGACAGCTCCTCTGAAGACAGCTCCTCTGAAGACTGCTCTGCCCTCTGAAGACAGCTCCTTCTGAGACAGCTCCTCTGAAACAGCTCCTGCCCTTGAAAGCAAGACATCCTCTGAAGACAGCTCCTGCCCTCTGAAAGACAGCTCCTCTGAGACACTCCTCGAAGACAGCTCCTGCCCCTGAAGACAGCTCCTCTGAAGACAGCTCTGCCCTCTGAAACAGCCCCCCTCTTTAGACAGCTCCTCTGAAGACAGCTCCTGCCCTCTGAAGACAGCTCCTGCCCTCTGAAGACAGCTCCTCTGAAGACAGCTCCTGCCCTCTGAAGACAGCTCCTCTGAAGACAGCTCCTCTGAAGACAGCTCCTGCCCTCTGAAGACAGCTCCTCTGAAGACAGCTCCTCTGAAGACAGCTCCTCTGAAGACAGCTCCTGCCCTCTGAAGACAGCTCCTCTGAAGACAGCTCCTGCCCTCTGAAGACAGCTCCTGCCCTCTGAAGACAGCTCCTCTGAAGACCCCCCTAGCACTCCCGCCCTCTGAAGACAGCTCCTCTGAAGACAGCTCCTCCCTGAAGACACCTCTAAGACAGCTCCTGCTCTGAAGACAGCTCCTCTGAAGACAGCTCCTCTTGAAGAAAAGCTCCCCCTAAGCCACCCCCTGAAGACAGCTCCTCTGAAGACAGCACCTGCCCTCTGAAGACAGCTCCTGTGAAGACAGCTCCTTCCCACTGAAGACAGCCTTCCCTCTGAAGACAGGTCCTCTGAAGACAGCTCCTGCCCTCTGAAGACAGCTCCTCCTCTGAAGACAGCTCCTCTGAAGACAGCTCCTGCCCTCTGAAGACCTCCTCTGAAGACAGACTGCCTCCAAGAACAGCTCCCCCTGAAGACGCTCCTCTGAAGACAGCTCCTGCCCCGAAAAAAACCCGGAAAACCCCCCTTAAAAGACACCCCCCCAAACCCCCCCCTTTTTTTCAGCTCCTCTAAGAAGCTCCTGCCTCTGAAAACAGCTCCTCTGAAGCACTTTAGCCCTCCCCAAAAAGCCCCTTTTCCCTTTTGCCCGGGAAAACAGCTCCTCTGAAGAACCCCCCCTCTAAGACAGCTCCTTGAAGACACTCCTTGAAGCCCGCCTCTGAAAAACCTCCCTGAAACAGCTCCTGCCCCAAAAACCCCCCAAAAAAATTTTGCCCCGCCCCTCAAACCCTCCCAAGACAGCTCCTGCCCTTGAAAAGGGGTCCCCCCTTTAAAACCCCCCGAAGAGGGCCCCCCTCCCTCTGAAGACAGCTCCTCTGAAGCAGCCCTGCCCTCTGGAAAACCCCCCCCCCCGAAGACAGTCCCCCCGAAAACGCCCCGAAGCCCCCCTTTAAATCCGCCCTCTGAAGACACTCCCCTGGGCAGCCCCCGGGAAATCCTGCCCCTGAAGACAGCTCCCTTTAAACCCGCCCTGCCCCCCTGAAGACAGCTCCCGCCCCCTGAAGCAGCTCCTTAAGAAAAAAAGCTCCTTTCCCCCCCCTTTAAGCAGCCCCCCTAAAAACATCCCCTGAAAACCCCCTGCCCTCTGAAACCTCCTTGAAGGCCCCCCCGCCCTTTGAAACCCCTGGGGCCCCCCCCCAAGGCCCCCCCAAAACCCCCTTAAGCCCCCCCCTAAGAAGCTCCCCCTCTGGCCTCCTCGAAGACAACTTTCCCCTAAGACAGCTCCTGCCCTCTGAAGAATTCCTTAAGACAGCTCCTTGAAGACAGCTCCTCTAAAACAGCTCCCCCCCGAAACCCCCCCCTGCCCCCCAAGGGCCTCCTGGAAAAGCCCCCCTTAAAAACCCCCCTCTGAAGACAGCCCCCTCTGAAAACAGCTCCTTAAACCTCCCCTCTGAGACAGCTCCTTGGGCCCCCCAGAGGGTGTCTTTAGAGGAAACTGTCTTTTGAGGGCAGGAGCCCGTTTTCCCGAGGAGCTGTCTTTTAGAGGAAAAGGGCTTTCAAGGGGGAGGAGCCTGGGCTTCAGAGGGGCTGTCTTCCCGAGGAAACTGTCTTTAGAGGGCCGGGAGTGGTTTTTCAAAAGGGGGCGTTCTTTTAGAAAGTGTCTTTTAGAGGGCAAAACTGTCCCCTTAGAAAGGGAGTTTAAGGGGGGGGGGGGCAGCTGAGGCTTTGGTTCAGAAAAGGGGGAGGAGCTGTCTTAGAGGAGGAAAGGGGGAAAAGGGGGGGAGTGGGGTTTCCCGGGGGGGGGAGGAGGGAAAAAGGGGGAAAGGGGCTTTTCTTCAGAGGGGGCGCTTCCCGAGGGCAGGGGCTGTCTTCAAGGGGGGTGCCCGTCTTCCCAAGGGGGGCGTCTTTAGAGGGCATTGGCTTTCCTTCAAGGGGGGAGGGGGGGGGTTTGGGAGCTTTTTATTCAAAAGGGGGGGGGAGGAAAAGGGGAAAAAGGGGGAAAAAGGGGGCCCGGGGGGGGCAGGGAAACTGTCTTTTAGGAAAGGGGTGAGAGGAGCTGGGGCTTCAAAAAGGGAGGAGCTTTTCTTCAAGGGGTGGAGGGGAAGGAGGGTGTTTTTTTCGAGGGCAAGCTTTTCTTCAGAGGGGGCGGGGGGGGAGGAGTGACTTTTGGGGTTTTGGGCTTTTTCTTCAGAGGTTTAAAAAAAACAGTTTAAAGGAGCTTTTCTTCAGAGGAGCTGTCTTTTTAGGGGGGAGCTGGCTTCCCAGGGGGGGAGCTGTCTTCAAAAAGGGGAAGGGGGCGGGAAGGGGGGGAGGGGGGGGCCAAAAACGGGGAGGGTGGCCAAAGGGGGAGGGGGGGTCTTCAAAAAGGGGGGAGTAAAAGTCCCCTTCCCGGGGTTCTTAATTTCAAGAGGGCAGGGAGCTTGGGCTTCAGAGAAACGGGCTTCAAGGGGGGGAGCTGTCTTTTAGGGGGGGGCAGAGGGGGGGCCAAGGAGCTGTCTTAAAAGGGGGGGGCAGGGGGGAACTTGTCTTCAGAGGGAAGGGGGGTGGGCTTCAAGGGGGAGTGTCTTCAGAGGGAAGTTTTCTTCAAGGGGGGAGCTGTCTTTAGAGGGCAAAGGGGCGGGCTTCAGAAAGGGGCTGTCTTTAGAGGGCAGGAGCGTCTTCAGAGGTTTAGGCCCCGGGGGCGTTTTTTCAAGGAGCCCGTCTTCAGAGGGGGAGGGGCCTTTTTTTCAGAGGGCTGTCCCTTTATAGGGCTGGGAATGGGCTTCAGAGGAGCCCGTCTTTCAGAGGAGCTGTCTTAGAGGCAGGGGCTTCTTCCCAGGGGGCCCTCCCCTTTAGAGGGCGAAACTGTTTCTGAAAGGGGCTTTTCTTCAGAGGGCAGGAAAAAGGGTTTCTTCAGAGGGGGAGCTTTTCTTCAGAGGGGGAGCTTTTCTTTTAGAGGGGGCTGGTTTTTCAGAGGGGAGGGCTGTCTTTAGAGGGGGGCTTTCTTCAGAGGGAGTTTTCCTTCAAAGGGGGGGAGGTTGAGCTGGCTTCCCAGGGGGGGGTGGCAGGGGCTGTCTTCAAGGAGCCCGTCTTTTAAGGGCAGGAGCTGTTTTCAGGGGGGGGAAAATAGCTGTCTTCAGGGAGGGCAGGGGGCCAGGAGCTTTTTCTTTAGAAAGGGGAAGGGGAAAAGGGGGGGGGAGGGGAGGGGAAAAAGGGAGAGGGAAAAAAAGGGGGGGGTTTTGGGGGGACGTTTAGAGGGGGCTGTCCCCCTTTAAGGGCCGGGGGGTCTTCCCGAAGCGGCTTCTTTAGAGGAGCTGGGCTTTTTAAAAGGGGAAGGGGGCTGGTTTTTCAGAGGATGTCTTCGAGGGAGGACCCCGTCTTCAGGGGGGGGAACTTCTTCCGGGGGGCTGGAGCGTTTTTCAAGGGGGGGGCGGAGCAGTTTAAAAAGGGGCTTTTTCTTCCAAAAGGGGGGAGCTGGGCTTTTTTTTCTTCAGGGGGGCAGGGGGGCTTTTCCCTTTAAGGACTTTTCTTCTAGGGGGGAATGGGGGGCCGGGGCTTCAGGGGAGCCCTTTTTCTTCAGGGAGGGGGGGGGAGATTTTCTTCAGAGGGGGAGGAGGGGGGCCAGAGGGCAGGGGCTTTCTTTTAGGGGTTTTTCTTTTAAGGGGGGAGCAAAGGGCTTCAAGGAGGAGCTGCTTTAAAAAGGAAAGGGGGGGTTGGGGATCCCAGAAAAGGGGCTTTTTCTTTAGAGGGCCCGGAGCCTTTTCTTCAGAGGAGGGCCCGTTTTTTTTTTAGAGGGGCGGGCTTCTTTTTTTTTAGAAAGGGGGGGGCGTTCTTTTAAAAGGAAAAAGCTTTGTTTTTTTCTTCTTTAGAGGGCAAGGAGCTGTCTTCAGGGGGGGAGGGTTTTTCTTTTTAGGGGGAAAGGGGCTTTTTTCTTCAGAGGGGGAGGACTGTTTCAGAGGGCTGTCTTAGAGGGGCGGTTTTTTCAGAGGGGGCTGTCTTCAAGGAGGGGCTGTTCTTCAGAGGCAAGCTGTCTTCAGAGGAGCTGTCTTCAAGGGGGAGAGTGAGTCTTCAGAGGAGGCAAACTGTTTCAAAGGGGAGCGTCTTCCAGAGGGCAGGAAGCTGTTCAGAGGGAGCTGTCTTCAGAGGGCAGGCGCTGTCTTCAGAGGAGCTGTCTTCAGAGGGCAGGAGCTGTCTTCAGAGGAGCTGTCTTCAGAGGAGCTGTCTTCAGAGGGCAGGAGCTGTCTTCAGAGGGCAGGAGCTGTCTTCAGAGGAGCTGTCTTCAGAGGGCCTGTCTTCAGAGGAGCTGTCTTCCAGAGGAGCTGTCTTCAAAGGCAGGGCGTCTTCAAGAGGGCAGAGCTGTCTTTAGAGGAGCTGTCTTCAGAGGGCAGGAGCTTTTCTCAGAGGAGCTGTCTTCAGGGGCAGGAGCTGTCTTTCAGGGGTTTTAAAGGGGCGCTTTTAGAGGGGGAAGGGGGGGGGGGAGGCCGGGGGGGTGGGGGGGGGGACCATAAAGGGGGGGGGGGGAGGAGGTTTTAAAGGGGGGGGTTTTAAAGGGGCCCAGAGGGAGGAGGAGAGGGCGTGGGAAAGAGGGGGGGGGAGGTTTAGAGGAGCTGTTTGGGAGGAGAGGCAGGATGGGGGGAGTGGGGGGGAAAAAAGGGGGGGGGGCGCTCAGAGGAAGGGGGGGGGGTTCGGGGGGTGGGGGAAAAAGGGGGGGGGGGAAAAGGGGGCTGAGGGAGGAGTTTTGGGGGGGGGGGGAAAAGGGGGGGGGGAAAAGGGGGGAAAAAGGGGGTTTTTTTAGGAGGGGTTTTAAAAGGAGGGGGTTTTTGGGGAGGAGGTTTTGAGGAGCGAAGGGGAGGGGTTTTTCCCCCCAGGGGGGAAAAAGGGGGGAAGGGCGTCTTTCAGGGGGGGGCTGTCTTCAGAGGGGGGGGTTTTCGGGAGTGTCTTCGGGGCCTGTCCAAAGGGGGGGTTTTGGGGTTTCAGAGGGAGGGTGTCTTCAGAGGGAGGAGGAAGGGGTTTTAGGGGAGGAGCTGGGGGTTCTTAGGGAGCTGTCTTCGGGGGGGGGTTTTGGGGTTTTGGAGGGGAAAAAAGGGCAGGGAAAAAAAGGGGGGCTTGGGGGGGGGGTTTGCCCGGGGGTTTTTTGGGGGCTTTTAAAAGGGGGGGGCCGGGGGGGGGTTTTTTTTTAAGGGGAAAGGGTTTCTTTGGGGAGGGGGCTTTTTAGGGGTTTTTCAAAGGGGGGTTCCGGGGGGGGGTTTTCCCCAGGAGGTTTTAAAGGGGGGGGGGCGTCTTCAGGGAGCTGTCTTCAGGGGCAAAGGGGTCTTAAGAAGCTGTTTTAAGGAGGGGAGGGGAGGTTTTTGAGGGGGCCCGGGGGTTTTGGGGCAAGGGGTGTCCAGGGAGCTGTTTTTTGGGGGGGGTTTTTTTGGGGGGGGCCCTTTTTTGGGGGGGGAGTGTTCAGAGGAGCTTCCAGGAAACTGTCTTAAAAAGGGGGGGGGGCTTCCCGGGGGGAGGGTGTTTCAAAGGGGGGCTTTAAGGGGGCCCTTTAGGGGGGGGAAGGTTGAGGGGGCCTTTTAGAGGAGCCCAAAAAAGGAGCTGTCTTCGAGGGAGGGTGTTAAAGGGGGTTTTTGGGGGGGAGCGTCTTCGGGGGGGAAAAAAGGGGTTTCGAAGGGGTTTCAGAGGAGTGTTTTAGGGAGGCTTCTTTGGGGGAGAAAAGGGGCTTTTTTAGAGGAGTGCCCTTTAAGGATTTTTTTGGGGGAGGAGCTGCTTCAAGGATTGGGCCAGAGGGCGGGCCCTTTGGGGGGGGGTTTTTAGGGGGGGGGGAGGGTGCTTCAGAGGAGCTGTCTTCAGAGGAGCTGTCTTCAGAGGGCAGGAGCTGTCTTCAGAGGAGCTGTCTTCAGAGGAGCTGTCTTCAGAGGGCAGGAGCTGTCTTCAGAGGAGCTGTCTTCAGAGGAGCTGTCTTCAGAGGGCAGGAGCTGTCTTCAGAGGAGCTGTCTTCAGAGGGCAGGAGCTGTCTTCAGAGGGCAGGAGCTGTCTTCAAGAGGGACTGTCTTCAGAGGGCAGGAGCTGTCTTCAGAGGAGCTGTCTTCAGAGGAGCTGTCTTCAGAGGGCAGGAGCTGTCTTCAGAGGGCAGGAGCTGTCTTCAGAGGAGCTGTCTTCAGAGGGCAGGAGCTGTCTTCAGAGGAGCTGTCTTCAGAGGAGCTGTCTTCAGAGGGCAGGAGCTGTCTTCAGAGGGCAGGAGCTGTCTTCAGAGGAGCTGTCTTCAGAGGGCAGGAGCTGTCTTCAGAGGAGCTGTCTTCAGAGGGCAGGAGCTGTCTTCAGAGGAGCTGTCTTCAGAGGAGCTGTCTTCAGAGGAGCTGTCTTCAGAGGGCAGGAGCTGTCTTCAGAGGAGCTGTCTTCAGAGGGCAGGAGCTGTCTTCAGAGGAGCTGTCTTCAGAGGGCAGGAGCTGTCTTCAGAGGAGCTGTCTTCAGAGGGCAGGAGCTGTCTTCAGAGGGCAGGAGCTGTCTTCAGAGGTGCTGTCTTCAGAGGAGCTGTCTTCAGAGGAGCTGTCTTCAGAGAGTTCAGAGGGGGAGGCTGTCTTCAGAGGGCAAAGGGGTGTGTTCAGAGGAGCTGTCTTCAGAGGGCAGGAGCTGTCTTCAGAGGAGCTGTCTTCAGAGGGCAGGAGCTGTCTTCAGAGGAGCTGTCTTCAGAGGGCAGGAGCTGTCTTCAGAGGAGCTGTCTTCAGAGGGCAGGAGCTGTCTTCAGAGGAGCTGTCTTCAGAGGAGCTGTCTTCAGAGGGCAGGAGCTGTCTTCAGAGGAGCTGTCTTCAGAGGGCAGGAGCTGTCTTCAGAGGAGCTGTCTTCAGAGGGCAGGCTGTCTTCAGAGGAGCTGTTTTCAGAGGGCAGGAGCTGTCTTCAGATGGAGCGTACTTCAGAGGAGCTGTCTTCAGAGGGCAGGAGCTGTCTTCAGAGGAGCTGTCTTCAGAGGAGCTGTCTTCAGAGGGCAGGAGCTGTCTTCAGAGGAGCTGTCTTCAGAGGGCAGGAGCTGTCTTCAGAGGAGCTGTCTTCAGAGGGCAGGAGCTGTCTTCAGAGGGGCAGAGAGCTTCTTAAGGGTGCTTAGAGGGGGCAGGAGCTTCTTCAGAGGGCAGGAGCTTGTCTTCAGGAGGAGCTGTCTTCAGAGGGCAGGAGGCATAGAGAGCTGTCTTCAAGGCAGGAGCTGTCTTCAGAGGAGCTGTCTTCAGAGGGGCAGGAGCTGTCTTCAGAGGGAGCTGTCTTCAGAGGGCAAGGAGTCTTCAAAGGAGCAGGACTGTCTCCAGAGGAGCTGTCTTCAGAGGGCAGGAGCTGTCTTCAGAGGAGCTGTCTTCAGAGGAGTTGTCTTCAGAGGACAGGAGCTGTCTTCAGAGGAGCTGTCTTCAGAGGGCAGGAGCTGTCTTCAGAGGAGCTGTCTTCAGAGGGCAGGAGCTGTCTTCAGAGGAGCTGTCTTCAGAGGGCAGGAGCTGTCTTCAGAGGGCAGGAGCTGTCTTCAGAGGGCAGGAGCTGTCTTCAGAGGAGCTGTCTTCAGAGGGCAGGAGCTGTCTTCAGAGGAGCTGTCTTCAGAGGGCAGGAGCTGTCTTCAGAGGAGCTGTCTTCAGAGGAGCTGTCTTCAGAGGAGCTGTCTTCAGAGGGCAGGAGCTGTCTTCAGAGGAGCTGTCTTCAGAGGGCAGGAGCTGTCTTCAAGCGTTCAGAGAGCTGTCTCAAGGAGCTGTCTTCAGAGGAGCTGTCTTCAGAGGAGCTGTCTTCAGAGGGCAGGAGCTGTCTTCAGAGGATCTGGACTCAGAGGGCAGGAGCTGTCTTCAGAGGAGCTGTCTTCAGAGGTCAGGAGCTGTCTTCAGAGGAGCTGTCTTCAGGGAGAGCTGTCTTCAGAGTGAGCAGCTCTTCAGAGGGCAGGAGCTGTCTTCAGAGGAGCTGTCTTCAGAGGAGCTGTCTTCAGAGGGCAGGAGCTGTCTTCAGAGGAGCTGTCTTCAGAGGAGCTGTCTTCAGAGGAGCTGTCTTCAGAGGGCAGGAGCTGTCTTCAGAGGAGCTGTCTTCAGAGGGCAGGAGCTGTCTTCAGAGGAGCTGTCTTCAGAGGAGCTGTCTTCAGAGGGCAGGAGCTGTCTTCAGAGGAGCTGTCTTCAGAGGGCAGGAGCTGTCTTCAGAGGAGCTGTCTTCAGAGGGCAGGAGCTGTCTTCAGAGGGCAGGAGCTGTCTTCAGAGGAGCTGTCTTCAGAGGGCAGGAGCTGTCTTCAGAGGAGCTGTCTTCAGAGGAGCTGTCTTCAGAGGGCAGGAGCTGTCTTCAGAGGAGCTGTCTTCAGAGGAGCTGTCTTCAGAGGGCAGGAGCTGTCTTCAGAGGAGCTGTCTTCAGAGGAGCTGTCTTCAGAGGGCAGGAGCTGTCTTCAGAGGAGCTGTCTTCAGAGGGCAGGAGCTGTCTTCAGAGGAGCTGTCTTCAGAGGAGCTGTCTTCAGAGGGCAGGAGCTGTCTTCAGAGGAGCTGTCTTCAGAGGGCAGGAGCTGTCTTCAGAGGAGCTGTCTTCAGAGGGCAGGAGCTGTCTTCAGAGGAGCTGTCTTCAGAGGAGCTGTCTTCAGAGGGCAGGAGCTGTCTTCAGAGGAGCTGTCTTCAGAGGGCAGGAGCTGTCTTCAGAGGGCAGGAGCTGTCTTCAGAGGAGCTGTCTTCAGAGGGCAGGAGCTGTCTTCAGAGGGCAGGAGCTGTCTTCAGAGGAGCTGTCTTCAGAGGAGCTGTCTTCAGAGGAGCTGTCTTCAGAGGAGCTGTCTTCAGAGGGCAGGAGCTGTCTTCAGAGGGCAGGAGCTGTCTTCAGAGGAGCTGTCTTCAGAGGAGCTGTCTTCAGAGGGCAGGAGCTGTCTTCAGAGGAGCTGTCTTCAGAGGGCAGGAGCTGTCTTCAGAGGAGCTGTCTTCAGAGGAGCTGTCTTCAGAGGGCAGGAGCTGTCTTCAGAGGAGCTGTCTTCAGAGGAGCTGTCTTCAGAGGTGAGGAGATGAGTGGTGAGGAGCTGTCTTCAGAGGGCAGGAGCTGTCTTCAGAGGAGCTGTCTTCAGAGGGCAGGAGCTGTCTTCAGAGGGCAGGAGCTGTCTTCAGAGGAGCTGTCTTCAGAGGGCAGGAGCTGTCTTCAGAGGAGCTGTCTTCAGAGGGCAGGAGCTGTCTTCAGAGGAGCTGTCTTCAGAGGGCAGGAGCTGTCTTCAGAGGAGCTGTCTTCAGAGGGCAGGAGCTGTCTTCAGAGGAGCTGTCTTCAGAGGAGCTGTCTTCAGAGGGCAGGAGCTGTCTTCAGAGGAGCTGTCTTCAGAGGGCAGGAGCTGTCTTCAGAGGAGCTGTCTTCAGAGGGCAGGAGCTGTCTTCAGAGGGCAGGAGCTGTCTTCAGAGGAGCTGTCTTCAGAGGGCAGGAGCTGTCTTCAGAGGGCAGGAGCTGTCTTCAAGAGACTGTCTTCAAGGAGCAGACTGTCTTCAGAAGGAGCTGTCCCTTTTTAAGAGCTGTCTTAGAGGACTGTCCTTCAGAGGAGACTGTCCTTCAAGGATGTCTTTAAGGAGCTGTCTTCAGAGGGGAGGGGCTGTCTTCAGAGGACTGTCTTCAGAGGACCTGTCTTCAGAGGAGCGGTCTTCCGAGGCCCGTAGCTCCCTTCAGAGGAGCTGTCTTCAGAGGTCAGGAGCTGTCTTCAGAGGAGCTGTCTTCAGAGGAGCTGTCTTCAGAGGGCAGGAGCTGTCTTCAGAGGAGCTGTCTTCAGAGGGCAGGAGCTGTCTTCAGAGGGCAGGAGCTGTCTTCAGAGGAGCTGTCTTCAGAGGGCAGGAGCTGTCTTCAGAGGAGCTGTCTTCAGAGGAGCTGTCTTCAGAGCAGGAGTGCTGTCTTCATTGGAGCTGTCTTCAGAGGAGCTGTCCCTTTAAGAGGCAGGAGCTGTTCTCAGAGAGCCCCGCTTTAAGGAAGGGGCAGGAAAGCTGTCTTCCCAAGGAAACTGTCTTCAAGGGCAGGACTGTCTTCAGAGGAGCGTCTTCAGAGGGGAGGACTGTCTTCAGAGGGCAGACGTTTAAGGGGGGGACCTTTCAAGGCTTGTCTTCAAGGGGGGAGCTTTTTTAGAGGGCAAAGGAACTTCTTTAAAGGGAGGAGTTCTTCAGGGGGGCAGGAGCTGTTTCAACCCGAGGCCAAGGCTTTCTTCAGAGGGGCGGGCTTCAAGGGAGGGCTTTCTTCAGAGGGCAGGACTTTCTTTAAGGGGCCCAAGGGGGGCTGTCTTTTAAGGAGCTTCTTTATAGGGCAAAGAGCTTCTTCAAGAAAAAGGCGACTTTTCAAGGGGGAGGAGCTTCTTCAGGGTGCCCGGGAGCTGTCTTCAGGGAGATGTCCCTTTAAAGTGCCCAAGGAGGATTTCTTCAGAAAGGAAAACCCCCCTTCTTCAGAGGGCAGAGCTTCTTTAAGGGCAGGCCTTCAGAGGGCAAAGGGGGGTTTTAGAGGGGAGCTGTCTTCCAAAAAGGACTGTTCTTCAGAGGGGAGGAGCGCTTCAAAGGGGGCTGTCTTGGGAGGGAGGGCAGGGGCGTCTTCAGAGGGGCGTCTTCAGAGGGAGGAGCTGTCTTTTAAGGGCAGGAAACTTTTCCCTTTAGAGGACTTCTTTAGAGGGCAGGAGCTGTCTTTAGAGGCAGGAGCGTCTTCAGAGGGGTGTCTTCAGAGGGCGGAGTGTTTGGGGAGTGCTCGGGGTTTTAAGGGCAGGAGCTGTTTCGGGAGTTCTTCAGAGGGCAAGGAGGAGAGGGGGGGAGCTGTTTCAAGGGCTGTCTTCGAGGGGCTGTTTCAGAGGGCAGGAGGTGGTTTTTTTTTCGGGAGGAAAGGGGCTTTTTCGGGCGTTCCCTTTAGAGGAGCCTGTTTTTCAGAGGGGGGGGAGCTGGGGGGGAGGGAAACGTCTTCAGGGGGGAAACTTTTTTTTTGGGCTTTTTAAGGGAGGGGCCATAGGAGGGGGTCTTCCGAGGGAGGAAACGTTTTTAGGAGCTTTTTTTCAAAAGGGAAAGGGGCTGGGGGGGCGAGCTGTCTTCAGAGGAGCCTTTTTCTTTAGAGGGGAGGGAAAAGTTGGGCCTTTTAGAGGAACTGGGTTTTAACAGGAGGGGTGCTTCAAGGAGCTTTTTTTCTTAGGGGGAGCTGGCTTTTTGAGGGAAAAGGGGTGTCTTTTAGAGGGAAAATTCCTTTTTTAAGGGGGGAGCTTTTTCTTTAGGGGGGGAGGAGGGGAGGAGCCTTGGGGGGGCTTCAAAAGGGCAGGGGTTTTTGTTTCAAGGGCCTTTTCTTTCAAGGGGGGGGAAAGGGGCTTTTTCTTTTAAGGAACCCTTTTTCTTCGAAGGGGGAAGGGAGGGGGAAGCTGTCTTCAGAGGGATTTTTCTTAAAAGGAGGAGTCTGTCCCTTTAAAAAGGGGCCTTAGGAAAAGGGGGGGGGGAAAAACCCGCTTCAGGGAAACTTTCTTCAGAGGGAACCCCCGTCTTCAAAGGGGAGGAAACTTCTTCAAGGAGCTGTCCCCCCGAGGGGCAAGGGGGCTTGTTTTCCTTTTAGAGGGGGCAGGAAACTGTCTTCAGGGAGCTTTCTTTTTTTTCCCGGGCCTTTTCTTTTTTGGGTTTTTCTTTTAAGGGCAAGGGGGGGGGGGGGCTTTTCTTCAGAGGGGAGCCCCCCTTTTCCCCAATTTCTCCCCTTTAACCCCCGGTTTTCTTAGAGGGGGCTTTTTTTAAAAGGGCAGGGGTAGGGAAAGGAGCTGTCTTCAGAGGGGAGGGGCTGGGCCCGGGGGGGCCCCCCCGGGGCAGGGGGCTGTCTTCAGGAAAGGGGAGGAGGTTTGGGGGACTTTTCTTTAAAGGGCAGGAGGTTGGGGGCTTCAGAGGGGCTGCTTTTCGGGACCCTTGGGCTTTAGGGGTTTTAGGAGCTGTCTTTTAGAGGAGCTGTCTTCAGAGGACATGTCTTCAGGGGGGAGGAGCTGTCTCAGAGGCGAGCTGTCTTCAGGGGGGAGCTGTCTCAGAGGCAGGAGCTGTATTATGAGGGCAGGAGCTGTCTAAAGAGGAGCTGTCTTCATAGGGCAGGAGCTGTCTTCAGAGGAGCTGTCTTCAGAGGGCGAGGCGTCTTCAGAGGACTCTTCAGAAGGGCAGGAGCTGTCTTCAGAGGGAGGCTGTCTTCAGAGGAGCTGGTCTTTCAGATGGCAGGGCTTTCTTCAAGGGGGGAGCTGTCTTCAGAGGAGTGGGCTTCAGAGGGCAGGAGCTGTCTTCAGAGGAGCTTCTTCAGAGGAGCTGTCTTCAGAGTGCAGGAGCTGTCTTCAGAGAGTGCTCAGAGGAGCTGTCTTCAGAGGGAGGAGCTGTCTTCAGAGGAAGAGGGGAGGGGCTTCAAGGGAGCTTCTTCAGAGGGGAGCTGTCTTAGAGGGGAGTGTCTCAGGGGGGAGCTGCTTCAAGGAGCTGTCTTCAGAGGAGAGCTGTCTCAGAGGAAGCTGTCTTCAGAGGCAGGAGCTGTCTTCAAGGGGAGGAGGACAAGGGGGGAGGAGGAGTGTCTTCAGAGGTTCTTTTAGGGAAGCGTTTCAGAGGGAACTGTCTTCAGGGGAGCTGCTTCAAGGGGGAGCTTCTTCGGGAGGTCTTCAGGGGGGAGTTTTAAGGAGGGGTGTCTTTAAGGAACTGCTTCAAGGGGGACTGTCTTTAGAGGGCCCGGGGGGCAAAGGAAGGGAGGAGGAAAACCCCCCACCCCCCCCCCCCCGAGACTTCTTAAAA
>JAODAL010075131.1:0-14115 GCA_025379985.1 Phyllomedusa bahiana
GACTCGCCAAAGCGCGTGCTTTGACCCTCCCAGCTCCGACAGGCAACCTATTTATTTTGGGTTAAAGCTCCGGCGGCCAAGTGAAAAAAACGAAAACATCAGGAAGCATACGAAGACCCAAGGAAACCCGGGTGCTCAGCTTCCCAAGGAGTATGATTCCAAAAAAAATCGTTTTTATAAAGGGGGGAAAACTTTCTCAAGAAAGCTCAACCCTCAAAAAAAAATAAAAAAAAAAAAAAAACATTTTCCAAAAAATCTAAAGGCGCAATATCAAGAATTAGGATATTGGAAATGGGGAAATGCGGAGTAAAGCGAGTACAGCCCGGAACGGGACATAAGTAAATCTTGCAAAAAAAATTCTTTATTAGAACTCCTTTAAAAAAGACATCCAGAAAAATCATATTTAAAAGCTTTTTGGGAAACGAGTCCCTTATAACCCAACAATAGTGCTAAAACGGGAACTTATATACAAAAAAATTTAAAAAGCATTACATCACCGGAAAAACCGGTGTTCTTTACACGGGTTACACCATATTTCCCGGGGGGACCCGAGACCGAAGTGACCCGTACATGCGCACAGAACCCAATGAACCCAAACCCTGGAAAATTCCCGCCATGTGTAAAGACCCCAAAACGAGAATATCTTAAAGAAAAACAGCGGGGAAATCAGGGGGAAGTAAAAGCAAGAAGAAAGGCATGAACATAATTAGAAATATTAAAAATCATTTAAAATTCCCTTTTTATAATAATTGGAATATAAAAAAAACAAGGGGTACAAATAAAGATTTTCAAAATATGACAGCAGAATATATCGAACAGGGGGACTTAAGGAGATCATAATTTCTTTGAAGAAAAAACGGGAGTATAAAATAAATGGATGATAGAAAACCTAAAAAAAATTATATGTTATAATCTTATGTGTAAAATTAGCGTAATAAAAAAGATGTATTGGTTTTATAGACAAATTCATCTGATAATTGATTTTACATTCCATCTAATCAAATCTATTACATGACCAAATAAAAAAATTTGCACTTTTTCCCCAACACTAAAATGGAAATTTCTCTCCTTGGGGGTGAGGTATTTTGTCAAACCAAAAAGGCTTCGGGGTCATGGAGTGAGTTTGAATCCCCACCCCGGGGCTGGTTTTATAACCCGTAAATCCCCTGTGCGAAAACTACGCAATTATTAGAGGGTTTTCCCCTAAAATGCATAGACAGACTTGAACGTTTTGTAGGCCTTACGTCTACATCTTTAAAATTTTCTAGAAATCTTGTTTTTAATTTTCTGGAGGTTACCTATTACTGTAAATTCAAGTTGAAATTTAATTATTGTTTATGGGAAAATTTTTATTGCCCTCCCATTAGAAAAAAATTTGAAGGATCCCAATATTGACAGTGCGACAAGGGATTGACCCCACTTGTAAAACCCACAAAATTTCAACCACGTGGGTACATGGTATCAGATTTTTTCAGATTTGGGGGAAAAAAAGGGCCTAGCGTTTTTTTTCCTTTTGGGGATGATTCTTAAACCCTTTGGAAAAAATAGTTCTAAAAAAAATTTCATCCCCTCCCAAAAATAGGAAGTCTAAGGAGAACTTTTTTTAAAACATGAAACTAGGGGCGCATGGTGGATTGTCAAGCCTTTGACTTTGGGGGAACCATACATTAGGGGGGAACAGGGCAAATTTACTGAATGGGCACATCTTTTTCTCAATTATCCAATAAAACCCCCGTTTGGAACAAAATAATTTCCTGTTTGCCCAAATTTGATTTTCAATTCTCCTCCAAGGTTTAAAAGGGGCCCCTGTCGCTCCTATTCTGATTTTCGGTTTATGCCGACCAAAACAAAAGCTTAAAAAATTTGAATTACTTTTTCCCCAATTCTTTATTGCAATTCCGTGTATGCCGTCTCTGCGACAAACGTTTTTTAGGGATTTAACTCTTTATTTAAGAGAAGGTTTTAGCGCTTTTTCTGTAATGTTTTTCACTTAAAAAAATGATTTTTTTATTCATCTCCATGCCGCATGGCGCGAGCGCGAGATTTGCTTGCCCGATCTCTCCCAAAAACTACAATAGGGGAAAATGCTCGCCTTGATTGGGGTGAATAGCCCAAACCCCCTTAGTTTAGCCCAACAGCTCTTTTCGTATTTTTGTCTTTTGAACGTCCCCCCTTTTATTTGGGCAAAACTTCTCCCTAGGATTAATGGGGGCTTTTTCGCTCCCATTTGATTTTTCAATTTCCCCATAGCTTATAAAGGGCTTTTTTCGCCCCATTCTGATGGGCCAAATTTCCTCCATGTTATAATGGGTCTTTGTCCCTCTATTCTGATTGGGGCAATTCTCCTCCATAGCTTATAATGGTTTTGTCGCTTCATTCGATTGGGTGGTTTATGCTGACCAAAGAAAAGTTCAGAATTTTAATTTCTGATTCCCGGGAATTTTCTCTATTGCAATTCCCGATGTAGCGCCGGGCTCGCGACAAACGCGTTGTTTGGATTGAATTTATTTATGTTTATAGAATGTTTGAGCTCTTTTTCAGAGAATATTTTTACATTTAATAAAAATGTTTTTTTTATTCATACTCCATGCCGCACGGCGCTGAGAGCGAGATTGCATTGCGCCCATCTCTCCATAGACTACAATGGAGAAGTAGCTCACGCTCTGATTGGCTGGGATAGCCAAGCCACCGCTAGCTCAACCAATCAGCTCTTTCAGCATTTTTACTTTTATTTTGAACTGTCCCGCCTTTGATTTTGATTGGGTTCTAACCTCTCCATAGGCTATAATGGGTCCCTGTCGCTCCTATTCTGATTGGCCGAGATAGCCAAGCCCCCGCTAGCTCAGCCAATCAGCTCTTTTCAGCATTTTTACTGTATTTTGAACTGTCCCGCCTTTGATTCTGATTGGTCAAAAGTTCTCCATAGGTTTTAATGGTTCACTGTCGCTCCTTTTGTTTGGGCCCGGTTTTCTGCTGACCAATGAGAATAGCTTTCAAAATTTGAATTACTGTATTTCCCGGCAATTTCCAATATCCTAATTCTTGATGTAGATGCCGTTCTAGTTTTTTGGAAAGTGATTTTTTTATGTATTTTTTATGTATTTTTTTGAGGTTTGAGCTCTTTTCTGAGAATGTTTTCCGCCGTTATAAAGGCGATTTTTTTATTCATACTCCGCACGGACATCTTTCATGATTTCTCGCTGTTCTCCAGCCTGTCTCACACCGTAATACATGTGAGGCGCAGTCCCGCACAGCGCCCATGTCCCCGCACTGCGCCCATGTCCCCACACTGTGCCCCACACACTGGCGAGGCGCTGGGAACTTTTCCCCGCATGTATGAGCGCACCTCCTGGACGGCGAATCTTAGGCGCCGCACTGCGCTAAGTCCCACACTGCGCCGCAAACACTGGCGAGGCACGGCGGACTTTACATAGTATGTATGAGCACGCCCCAGCGCCGACATAAATCAGGCGCAGATTCCGCCGGAAAACCGGCGGAAAGGTGCGCCCCGATGTGGCGAGCTTCATACATGTCACCCTAAGTGTTTACTATTTAGCCTCGATTTACTATGTAGCCTTGATTTGATGTTACTAGTATAAATTGTAGCCACTCTGTATCCTTTGTGCATATCTAAAGAAGCGGGCACGGACCCGCGAAACGCGTAATGTGCTATTATTAAATAATCTTATTCTAAATAAGCTTAAGTATGCTTAATATTTACTAAGCGCTCTAGTCCGTATAGTGTTCTTTCCACTACAGTCTGTCGGCAGCCCATTAAACTGGGTTTACTATACTGTACTTCTCGCTATTTAGGTAGAAACATTTCACTGACAAGGGAAAAAGGTAACAAAGTTTTGATCTTTTGACTTTCAGGTCCATATCTCACCATCCACTACAGCTTTGTACATGTGGTTACCATCATTTTATAGACAATCATCTTACCTATCATATACATAAATTTGACTTGCAAGTATTTAGCATCTTTGCTTAATCATCCGCCTTTGCTGCTGTATTAAATGCATACGCTGTTGGTCTGTGATTACACGAGCATACTCTTGTGTTGGTAACCACGCCATCCATTCATATACATTAAATAGACCAATACTTAATTTCATGTCTTTTTCTTCACATTTATTTTTCAACTCTGTGTGTATACAAAAAATTCTTAAAACACTTCTCCAATCTCATGCATAATAAAAGATATAAATGTATAGTAGCTCAATATAGTGTAACATTTTCATTTCTCATCATCCACTACAGCTTTGTACATGAGGCTACCATCATTTTATAGACAATCATTTTACCTATCTTATACATAAATTTGACTTGCAACTATTTAGCATCTGCTTAGTTCTGCAAATTATTGTTATGAAACTGCACTGTTACTGTTTTGCGCCTAAAAATCAAAATGTTAATTTTTATTATTTTGTTAGTATTTGGTAAATATACCTTTGGTTAAGATTAAAGCATGTCTTGACCAAAATATGATCCCAGGTCTCTTTTACATGTTCCCAACGTTGGTGCATACTTGATTTAGGTATGAATATAGCTTTTTCTTCAACTCTACCCACAAGTGTTAGATTGGGTTGATGTCTAGGGACTATGGAGGCCATTACAAGAACTCCATTGTCATTGAACCATCCCTTCTCCAACCTTGACATATGCTTCAGGTCATTGTCCTGCTGGAACACTATGTCATCCTTTTCATACCCATAGTACTCGAGTGTATTTTTTGCAAACTCGAGCCAATGCCTCTTATGAGGAGCTTGAAGTCAAGACTTCTTCACCATTTTTCAAGCCATCATTCCAGACCTGTGTAGTGCATCAGTTGCATTGTGCTTGCATGGACGTCCGTGATCTCACTCTAACGAAACATGCGAGCCACCTCCACTGTTGTGTCTGTCGCGTTAGAACTGATAGACCTTGTGATGAGCCAAATAGTTGCAGGTCAAAGTTATGTATGAGACAGCCAAGATCATTGTTTATAAAATGATGGTAGTCTCACATTCAAAGCTATAGTGTATGGTGAGATATGGAACATGAAAGTCAAAAGTTCAAAACATTGTTTCCCTTTTGCTTATCAGTGTAAAATATATTTATTAGATAAAACTTTAGAACACAAAAAGCTTAAACAAATTGTAAATATGCAAAACCCTGCAGTAAGTGGGAAAAAACAGTTTTCAATAAAAAACATCCTGAATAACATTTGTGGAGTCTATGAATTTGTTCTGAGAAGTAGTGTCACCTCCATCAGATCCTCCTACATAGATAACCTCAAATCTGATCTCATTATTTCCAGGCTAGAGAACGGCCTCTCTACACCAACTTGGATTGGTGGCAAAGTGGTGACCACATGGGCAACATCTCTAACAATCTCAGGGTATAAAGGAATTGCCTCAGGCAGTCAGTTCTGATGAATGGTTGAAGTCTTCTACTTCTTTGAAAGCAAGTTAAAAATTTTGCTGAAATCTGGTCAATCTGTTTGCTATGAAAGCGGAAAATTTTCCCCCTGCAGCAAGCTTTATCTGCTCCATGTTATCCAAATACATTTAAAAATGAAACTTCTCATCTAATGTGGCTGAAAATATGGTAGCAGTAGAACTGGCAAGAACCAATTCCTCGTGCTCTTGGCACCGCATTGAACTAACTGGACCAATTTATTATATATTTTCGGAGCCCATTTTATGATGACTCTGACTCCTGCAAAATGGGCTCCGACTCCACAATCATGCCTGCTCTGGCACCAGTGAAGAGGCGATCTGCAATATGGATGATGGTGGTAATTGTTCCCCTGGGGCACACTCTTTGGGAGGTCTCTCCCTCAACTGCCTACGTTGGAGGTGCCCTTGATGTGCGGTGCAGAAATAACAGGCAGGAGACAAAGAGTTAATGGTTGTTCAAATCATCTGCGGCCTCTTTACTTCAGCAGTAGTGTTGAGCGATTATTATCGACAAAGTTGAAATTGGCACATTTTTATGTTGATCGAAATTTTTAGATCATGCGATAATTTAGGTTAAAATCTGTGCATCATCTATTAAGATCGCGCCATTTTCGGCGCTTCCTGTCATTTTGGCGGCCAGCAAATCAGCTTACAGAATAGAGCAGGGTGAGATGTGTGTGCGACGTCATGACTGGGATGTGTATGGTTGCGATTGGCTGGAAAAATCACATGACCTCGTTTTTACATAGAACAGCGTTTCCTGTTCAGCCTCAGTGTCTCTCAGCGTCTCAGAGCAGAAGGACGTGCGCTCTGCTTTTGTCCACACAGCTCAGCGAAATTATTCTATTTCTTCACAGAGAAAGCTCTACTGCTAGCTGTGATCCTTACAATTTAGTTAGATTAGAGATTGGAAGATTTTATATAGTTAGGTAGAGAATTTAAAAGGAGCTTCTACCACTGTAAAGTCACGGGGGGGGAGTGGACGGGGGTCCCCCGTGGGCGAACACAGACAAGCTCTATAAAGAATACTGGATAAAGTTCACCAAGACTTAGTGTAGACATTGCACTGCATAGCTTTATTATTAACAGTTTTCTATTGAAATATTTCTGGATATTGGGCAGCTGAACTTATATTGGATACACATCTTTTCTAGTAACTGCAGGTCTCTTTGTTAGGTGCAAAAACTCCACTTTTAATTATCAGTATACATTTCAGATAGGTGTTCATTTTCAATTTTGCCCATTCCACCTTTGTTCATATATCCACCTTGCAGTTAAATTAGAATCCAGCAATTTTGTAGTCAGCACAGGTTGATAGGTGCCAAAAATACCTTGTATTATCCGAATACATTACAGATACGTGTTTTTTCACTTTGGCGCACTACAGCTTTGTTCATTGAGGCACCTTGCACTTAAATGTGAATGCAGCAATTTTGTAGTCACCACAGGTGAATTGAAAGGTGCCAAAAATACCTTTTATTATCCGAATACATTACAGATACGTGTTTTTTTGCACTTTTGCCCAGTCCAGATTTGTTGATAGAGCCACCTTGCAGTTAAATTTGAATCCAGCAATTGTGTAGTTACCACAGGTGAATTGATAGGTGCCAAAAAATACCTTTTATTATCGAATACATTACAGATACGTGTTTTTTGCACTTTTGCCCAGTCCAGATTTGTTGATAGAGCCACCTTGCAGTTAAATTTGAATCCAGCAATTGTGTAGTTACCACAGGTGAATTGATAGGTGCCAAAAAATACCTTTTATTATCCGAATACATTACAGATACGTGTTTTTTGCACTTTTGCCCAGTCCAGATTTGTTGATAGAGCCACCTTGCAGTTAAATTTGAATCCAGCAATTGTGTAGTTACCACAGGTGAATTGATAGGTGCCAAAAAATACCTTTTATTATCTGAATACATTACAGATACGTGTTTTTTTACTTTGGCGCACTACAGCTTTGTTCATTGAGGCACCTTGCACTTAAATGTGAATACTGCAATTTTGTAGTCACCACAGGTGAATTGAAAGGTGCCAAAAATACCTTGTATTATCCGAATAAATTTCAGATACGTGTTTTTTGACTTTGGCGCACTACAGCTTTGTTCATTGAGGCACCTTGCACTTAAATGTGAATACAGCAATTTTGTAGTCACCACAGGTGAATTGAAAGGTGCCAAAAATACCTTGTATTATCCGAATACATTTCAGATACGTGTTTTTTCACTTTGGCGCAGGCCAGCTTTGTTGATAGATCTACTTTGCAGTTAAATTTGAATACAGCAATTTTGTAGTCACCACAGGTGAATTGATAGGTGCCAAAATACCTTGTATTATCCGAATACATTTCAGATACGTGTTTTTTCACTTTGGCGCAGGCCAGCTTTGTTGATAGATCTACTTTGCAGTTAAATTTGAATACAGCAATTTTGTAGTCACCACAGGTGAATTGATAGGTGCCAAAAAATACCTTGTATTATCCGAATACATTTCAGATACGTGTTTTTTCACTTTGGCGCAGGCCAGCTTTGTTGATAGATCTACTTTGCAGTTATATTTGAATCCAGCAATTTTGTTTTGATTTGAGGGATTTGAGAATAGCTGTGATTTGCCGTCTTTTAATAAGAGACTTTCCAAAACTTTCCAAAATTTCTAAACATGGAGCGAAATTCAGGTGGTAAGCGAGCAAAGAGGGGGTAGGACATGGAGGTAGAGGTACGAGAGAAGGTGCTCCTTCCAGTGCTGGCGACAACACGCATGCCAGCGGATCGTCAGTTGCAGGACCGTCAGGCCTGTCATCGCTGGGTCAGGGCCCTGTGAATCTCAGTAACGAACAGCGTCGCCAATCTGTCCTTCAGTGGTTAATGCAACCTGCATCAGCAGTCTTACCTCCTCGTCCTCCCAGTCACGGCCACAAATGTCGTCATCAGCATCATCAGCATCCGTCCAACATGAAGCAGCCCAAATGTCAACTCGTGTGCCCACTACTGTGGATAATCCATTTTCTGAAAACATCTTTGATGACAAAATGCGGTTGGGGTCAGAAGGCATGTTAAAAAGATCAAGAGGCCAAAGAGGATGATTTTCTCTGCTCTGACGCCCAGTTACTGATGCCATCAGAGGAGGAGAAGGAAGCCGGTCAATCGGCAAAAATCCAGATCGGTCGGCAACGCCTTGCAGTCCCTCTTGCTTGTAGCCCGCAGCTCCTGTATGCAGAATGTCAGGACGACGAAGTCCCTGTGTTGATGATGATTGATGACGACATTGTGGATCCAACGTGGTCTTTTCCGCAGAATTTGCTTGCGAGCGCTTCATCACTGGACGAGGAGGAAGACGATGGGGTAGTGTCAGTACGGGTTCCGCCTCAAAAAGGGAGAGGGAGGTCGCAGAAGTCCGCTGATATGATTCCGCCAGCCACGGTCAGCGCAAACCCCGCTCCTCGCTTATCGCCGTCAAAAAGGCCCAGGACCTCTCAAGCCTGGGCCTTCTTTGAGCAAGCCCTGATTCACCCAGCGATGTCATATGCCGCCTTTGCCGTAAACGCATAAGTAGAGGCAAGAACCTTAGGTGGTTAACCACCACCAACATATCTAGTCACATGCAGAGAATGCATGAGTTGAAATGGAGGCAACACTTGACCAAAACGCCGGGTCTCTAACCACTGTCACACCCTCTGTCTTCGCCTCCTCCTCCTCCTCCTCCACCACCAAGCGTTCCTCAGCTGCCCATGTCTCTCAGAGTCATGATCAGGGATCAGCCTCCGCTTCAGCCTCCACCGTCGCCGAGTACAACCAGCACCACCAGAGACCCATCCTTACCCCTTCTCCTTCGCCAGTTTGACGACCTGCACGCCGTACAGCGGCCAGTCTAGCAGCCAGCCTTCTGTCTTCCAGGTTTGGGAGCAGAAGAAACACTTTACCTCAAACCATCCCAAAGCCAAAAGCCTGAATGTTGGCATTGCCAGGCTTTTGGCCTTGGAAATGTTGCCTTTCAGTCTGGTGGACACAGATGGGTTCCGCCACGTCATGGCCCTTGGCTACCCCCAATACAGATGACCGAGCAGGCATTTCTTTGCCAGAAAAGCCGTCCCTGCCCTGGCCAGCCACGTGTCATCTAAAATTTCCAGCGTGTTGTCTGCATCTGTGGCCGGAAAAGTCCATCTGACCACCGACACATGGGCTAGTAAGCACGGCCAAGGCTGCTATATCTCTGTGGCAGCTCACTGGGTGAGCTGGGTGGATGTCTCTGGGGTGACGGTGGTCTCAGGCTCGGCGCACGCTCTTCAAAACCGCAGGGATGGTGCAGGGTTCTTTCCCCAAGGTCCTCTGGTGGCATCACGTGCCCAGAGAAACCAGGACGTTATGGAGACAGTCCCCACACAGGTCAGGAGCTGTGGACGGCTCTCCCCAACGAGACCGAGCGCTGTCTGGGTGCCAAGAAACTTGTGACAGGCAAGGTGGTGTGCGATAACGGTGTGAAATCTGCTGGCCGCCTTAAGATCGGTAGGCTGGAGCACATCCCTTGCCTGGCACATGTCATGAACTTGTCGTCCAGAAATTTCTAAAGAGCTACCCTGGTCTAGACTGCCTGCTGAGGAAGGCTCGAAGTCTAAGTTCGCACTTCCGCCGTTCGCACCCTGCTTCGTCCCGCCTGGCTGCGTTGCAGCGTCAGCTCGGCCTCTCCGTCAACTGTCTCATTGTTGACGTGGCAACACGCTGGAATTCCACCCTCCACATGCTCCAGCGATTGTGGCAGCAGCGCAATGCCATTACGCAGTACGAAGTGACACATGGCCTGACAAGCAGCGGTGCGGACCTCGGGGTGTTGATCCACCGAGAGTGGAGGCAGGTGAAAGAGCTCTGCACCATCCTTGCCAGTTTTGAAGTAGCCACCAAAATGGACAATGCCCTTGTCAGCATGAGCATTGTGGTGATCTTAGTTCTGGAATGATCGTTGGACACTCTGAAACAACAGGTCCCGCCAGCGACGGAGGAGGAGACGGACACAGATGCGGACACGGAGCCTTTCTCTCCGTCAAATCCACAAGGCCCGACAGTTTCACAAATTCATCGGTCTTCATTAGGCAGTGGTTCGGGGTCCAGAGCTAGTGCAAGGTGGCGCATCAGCTCTCAGGGTGCATCATCTCAGGCAATTCAGGGCTATGTTGAAGCTGTGCCGGAGGTAGCGGAGGAGGAGGAGGAGGAGGAGGTATTCCTAGACACCGACGTTACCGACATCCCTGCCTTGGAAAGAGGTTGGCGCGAATTTGAGGCAGAGGAGGAAGATGAGGAAGATCAGTTTGCTATTGCCCCTCGACCCAGGGGTTTGGGAAATCAAGGCTCCATCTCTCACATGAGTGCTTGGATGCTCCATTTCCTCCAACATGATCCTCGCATTAAGGCCATCAAAATGAACAACAGTTACTGGGTGGCCACCCTCCTGGATCCCCGGTACAAAACAAAACTCAGCATTTTCCTTCCACCCACCCAAATAGAGAGTAAAATGCAGGAAATGGAGACCTTGCGGATTGATCAACTGGAGACATCTGTTGCGTCTGCTTCACGTTCCCCAAATGTCACGGTGGAACAACATCAGCGACGTGACAGCAGTAGAGTGCCAAGTAGCCGTAGTGGCAGCAGCAGCAGCAGGCAAGGTGGCAGAAGCCTAATGGGTGACCTCTGGCAATCTTTGTTTACCACCTCACCAACGCATGCAATGCAGGGCACACATCCAACACACAGAGACCAGCTTAAGATCATGGTGCACGACTATCTGCGTCTCAACACCGATGTTTTTGTATGTGTTCCGGACCCAATAAACTTCTGGGTATCCAAAATGGACGAATGGCCCGAGCTCGCTCGCCACGCCATAGAGGTGTTGTCCTGCCCAGCAGCCAGCGTCATATCTGAGCGGACCTTCAGCAAAGCTGGAGGAGTCATTACAGACAAACGCATCCGGCTTTCCACAGATAATGTGGATCGTTTGACTTTCATCAAGATGAATCAGGCATGGATCTCTGATGATGTTGTGGCCCCAATTGCCGAGGTCACCGATTAGTTGCCGGTCTACTTCACATTCCTCTTCAAACAGAAATGGTCCTCTTGAAAATGTTTTTTAAAATGATCATTTTTTTACTGCAATTTTTATTCTCTTTTCCCAACAGTTCATTTTGCTGGTTTTGCTGTGAGGAGACTGTAAAAGACAGCAAGGTTTCATGACAACACCGTATTCCATTTACTCACTTTATCTTTAGAAGTTTTCGCATTGTCAATGGTTTTGAGGTCATGTTGCTGTGAGATACAGCTATAATTATGGTCCTTTGGAACAGAATTGTGGCTTTTAAGTGGCATTTCTCCCTCACAATTTTTAATAGTGGCTGAGAAGTCATATTTATAATTTTTTGGGGTCATGTAGCTGTGAGATACAGCAATAATCATGGTCCTTTGGAACAGAAATGTGGCTTTTACGTGGCATTTCTCCTCACAATTTTAATAGTGGCTGAGAAGTCATATTTATAATTTTTTGGGGTCATGTAGCTGTGAGATACAGCAATAATCATGGTCCTTTGGAACAGAAATGTGGCTTCTAAGTGGCATTTCTCCCTCACAATTTTTAACAGTGGCTGAGAAGTCATTTTTATAATTTTTTTGGGTCATGCTGCTTTGAAATGCAGCAATACTACAGGTCCTATTATAAAAAAATGTTGTTTCTAACAGACATTTGTTCTTCACAATTGTCAAGAGTGGCTCAAGGGTGATGGTGCTGTCAGAAACAGGAATAGGTAGGACACTGTTAATGGACACATATTGCAAATGACTTGTTTTTGCAAGATCTTTAACATAGCTATCAATTCCCTGTATTGAGACAACCATTTAATACAATTAAAAAAAGAAGAAACAAAGACATGGTGGGATTCCATCCTATTTTAAAAATGTGTTTTCTAGAATTAAACTACTAAAAAACTTGCATGTACAAAATAGCTGGTAAAAAATTTTCTCTGAATTGTACAAGGGAGGTACAGGAAAACTTGACCAGATGTAGGTTATTCAGAGGATATGGAGTATGGAGCACAGACAGAGAACAAAGTACAGAGGCAATTTCCTCCAGCACGTTGAGTAAAATGAGAAAAAGAATGCCAAGAAAAAGGGCACCTGGGTGGAACAGGAGCGTTAACACCAGTATTTCAAGTGAAGCTCAATTTGGGCCGCACTTATACGAAGGGGCAAGCGCTACCCAGGACAGGGACAGTATATGTCCAGTGTAAACTAAAATGGTGGTTGAAAGACTCTATTTCCGGCACTTTTTAAATGTGGGTCAGACAGGTTTAATGGTCATTCTGCGGTACAGGACAGATATAGTTAATGTCCAGTTCAACTAAAATGGTGGTTCAAAGACTCCTTTTCCCGGCACTTTTTAATTTGGGGGTCAGACAGGTTTAATGGTCATACTGCGGTCCAGGACAGGCATAGTCCATGTCCAGTTCAAGTAACATGGTGGTTGAAAGGCTCCTGTTCCCGGCACTTTTTAATCTGGGGGTCAGACAGGTTTAATGGTCATTCTGCGGTACAGGACAGATATAGTCAATGTCCAGTTCAACTTAAATGGTGGTTGAAAGACTCCTTTTTCCGGCACTTTTTAATCTGGGGGTCATGCAGGTTTGGGGCTCATGCTGTGGCCCAGGACAGGTATAGTCAATGTCCAGTTCAAGTAAAATGATGGTTCAAATCATACTGCCTTCTGGCACTTTTTAATTTGTGGGTGATGCAGGTTTAAGGGTCATGCTGTGGTACAAGACAGGGATAGTGAATGGTCTGTGATTTTTTTTCTGTGGCTTTTATAACCTAAGTGTGTTGCCTAAGATGTAGCATGTATCCATTTGACTGTTGTGGATGTTAATTCCAGATTCTCCAGCCCTGTTTGGGTGTAAGAATAAAGGTGTTGTTGCTCTCCCATAGACTTTCATGGTCAACGCACATAATCTACTATCGACTATCGACTATCTTGTCGATGATGGTCGACTATCGACCATCGACCGATGTCGATGGCCAACGTAATCACTCAACACTATTCACCAGGCAAGATGTAATACACATGACAGTGGTTAACATTCATGTTTACAGCACAGTCCTTCCCAGTTGTAGCCACTCAATGAACTAATGACAGGAACAGTGACCCCCCAACCAAATAAAGTCCCTTATGTGCGATATCCAGTAGACAAACGTGAAGCTCGCCTTGACTACCACGTGCTCTGGACATTCCTAAATTTTTAAAAGTATCGGGCCAGACGAAAGGCAAACTGGGTCCCAATGGGCATGAGGCCTGGGGGGACTAGTGTTACCTCACGAAGTCCTGCACAGCTCAGCTGAGGCTTTTTTCTTTGGGATAATCCTTTCCTCACTCTCTGTGTCCACTCCTATGTGGACAGGGAAGATAAAGGGTTAATGCTGACCTCTGAGACCAGAGGGAGCACAGCCTGTGTCAGGATCACATGATGGATCACTTCTCTGACAGCTGTAGATCAAGACACTGATACCCTGAAGGTGGATATCAGTGGAGGGAACCACTAACTCCAGTGGAGAGACAAGTTCCCATAGAGAGACCCACTCCCTAGGGGAGAGACCCAGAAACTACCTAAGCTTATATAACCTTCTAACCTAACCCCACCCTGTGT
>JAODAL010075132.1:0-14115 GCA_025379985.1 Phyllomedusa bahiana
GCCCCCTTTTTTCACAAATTTGCTTGCAGCGCTTCATCAATGGACGAGGAGGAAACAATGGGTAGTGTCAGTACGGGTCCCGCCTCAAAAAGGGAGAGGGCGGTCGCAGAAGTCCGCTGATATGGTTCCGCCAGCCACGGTCAGGGGAAACCCTGCCCTCGCTTACGCCGTCAAAAAGGGTCCGGGAAACCTCTCAAGCCTGGGCCTTCTTTGAGCAAGCCTCTGATTCACCCAGCGATGTCATATGCCCCTTTGCCGTAAAGGCAAAAAACTAGGTGTTTAAACCCCACCACCAACATGTCCAGTCACATGCAGCGAATGCATGAGTTGAAATGAGGCAACATTTGGGCCCAAAAAAAGGGCCCCACACCGATGCCGGGCTTCCAACCACTGTCACAACCCTCTGTCTCCGCCTCCCCTCCTCCTCCGCCACCACCAACGTTCCTCAGCTGCCCATGTCTCTCAGAGTCATGATCAGGGATCAGCCTCCGCTTCAGCCTCCACTGTCGCCCGAGTACCACCAGCACCACAAAAACCCATCCTACCCTCTCCTTCCCCAGTTTTGACGACCTGCACGCCTACAGCGGCCATCTAGCAGCCACCTTCGTCTTCCTAGGTTTGGAGCAGAAGAAAACACTTTGCCCCCAAACCATCCCAAACCCAAAAACCTAATGTCAGAAATTGCCAGCTTTTGGGCCTTGGAAATGTTGCCTTTCCGTCTGGTGGACACAGATGGGTTCCTCCACGTCATGGCCCTTGCCTGCCCCCAAAACCAGAAGCTGAGCAGGCATTTCTTTGCCAGAAAAGCCGTCGCTGCCCTGGCCAGCCACGTGTCATCTAAAATTTCAAGCGCGTTGTCTACATCTGTGCCGGAAAAGTCCATCTGACCACCGACACATGGACTAGAAAGCACGCCAAGGCTGCTAATCTCTGTGACAGCTCACTGGTGAGCTGGGTGGGTGTCTCTGGTGGGGACGGTGGCTCTCAGGCTCGGCGCACGCTCTTCAAAAACCGCAGGATGGTGCAGGGTTCTTTCCCCCAAGGTCCTCCGGTGGCATCACGGGCCCAGAGAAACCAGGCCGTGTTGAAATTAATCTGTCTTGGAGACCGTCCACACACAGGTCAGGAGCTGTGACGGCTCTCCGCAACGGGGACCCGAGCGCTGTGCCAGGCAAGGTGGGTGCGATAACGGCGAAATCTGCTGGCCCGTCCTTAAGATCGGTAGGCTGGAGCACATCCCATGCCTGGCACATGTCATAAACCTGTCGTCCAGAAATTTCTAAAGAGCTACCCGGGGCTGGGCTGCCTGCTGAAAAGGCTTGAGGTCTGAGTTTCGTAAATTCCGCCGTTCGCACCCTGCTTCCCCCCGCCTGGCTGCGTTGCAGCGTCAGCTCGGCCTCCCCGTCAACCGTCTCATTGTGACGTGGCAACACGCTGGAATTCCACCCTCCACATGCCCAGCGATTGTGGCAGCAGCGCAATGCCATTACGCAGTACGAAGTGACACATGCCTGACAAGCAGCGGTTGCGGACCTCGGTGTTTAGCCACCGAGAGTGGAGGCAGGTGAAAGAGCTCTGCACCATCCTTGCCATTTTTTAAGAAGCCACCAAAATGGTCAGTTTCGGACAATGCCCTTTTCAGCATGAGCATTGTGGTGAATCTTAGTTCTGGAACATCGTTAGACACTCTGAAACAACAGGTCCCGCCAGCGACGGAGGAGGAGACGGACACAATGCGGACACGAGCCTTTCTCTCCGCAAATCCACAAGGCCCGACATTTTTCACAATTCATCGGTCTACTTTGGGCGTGGTTCGGGTCCAGGGCTAGGGGTTTGGGAAACAGCTCTCGGGGTGCATCACTGAGGCAAGTCAGGCGTGTTAACCGTGCCAGGGGAAAGCAAGGGGAGGAGGAGGAGGAGGTATTCCGGACCCGACGTTACCGACTCCCTGCCTTGGAAGAGGTTTTGGCGCAAATTTGAGGGGGAGGGGGGAAGATAGAAGATCATTTGCTAGTGCCCCTCACCCAGAGGTTTGGGAAATCAAGGCTCCATCTCTCACATGCTTGATGCTCCATTTCCTCCAACATGACCCGCATTAAGGCCATGAAAAGAAAACAGTTACTGGGTGGCCACCCTCCTGGATCCCCGGTACAAAACAAAACTCAGCACTTCCTTCCCCCCCCCAAAAGAGAGTAAAAAAAAGGAAGGGGAACCTTCGATTGATCAACGGGAGACCTGTTCTCTGCTTCACGCCCCCCAAATGTACGGGGGGAACAACATCAGTGATGTACAAGTAGAGTGCCAAGTAGCCGAGGGGCAGCACGGGCAATGTGGCAAACCTAAGGGTGACCTCGGGGCAATCTTCTTTTAAACCACCTCCCCCAACGCATGTATGCGGGCACACATAAAAACACACAGAGATCAGCTTAAGATCATGTTGCACACTATCGCCTCAACACCGATTTTTTTGGAGGTTCCGGACCCAACGACTTCTGGGATCCAAATGGGGGGGGGGGGAGAATGGAGCGGGCTCTACGCCATGAGGTGTTGTCCCCCAGCAGCCAGGTCATACTGGGGGGCCCTTTCCACAGCGGGAGGATCATTACAGACAAACCACCCGGGTTTTCCCACAGATAATGTGGATCGTTTGACTTTCATAAAGAAATCGGGCATGGATCCTGATGATTTTGGGCCCCAATGCCGAGGTCACCGATTACGCCGGCTACTATACTTTCCTTTTCAAACGAAAATGGTCCTTTGAAAACTTTTTTTTAAAATGAAATTTCTTACTGAAAATTTTTATTCCAGTTCCCAAAATTCATTTTGCGGGTTTTGCTGGGGGGAAGTAAAAGACCCCAAAGGTTTTTTCAGGCAACACCGTATCCATTTACTCACTTCACTTTAGAATTTTTCCATTATCAAAGGTTTTGGGGTCATGGGGGCTGTGAGATACAGAAAAATCAGGGGCCTTTTTGGGAACAAAATGTGGGCTTCCTTTTTTTTTTTTTTTTTATTTTACAATTTTTTATTTTATTTTTTTAAAATTTTGAAAAACAGTAAAAAAAAAACGTGCAAATTGACACCGAGAAAAATGACACTACAAAGCATGTGTGAATCAGGCATTAACATTCAATCAAAACCCAAAAGGAAGGAAATTGAGGCTGTTAATTAAACAGCTTACACGGTTTTTTTTTTAAAGCCATAGTTCCAAAACCCGCCTCCCAATCAATAAGGGGAACAGCACAAAACATATAGACATAGGACATGACACAAAAGGGGGAAGGGGGGGGGGGGGGATGGTGGAAGGAAGGGAGGGGGTTTTGGTCAAGATGGTCCAACAAACTGGTGCAGGGCCCATGCGGACCAGATTTTATCAAAAGAATCCAATTTATTCATGGAGCGGGGGAGTTTTGAAACTCCATTCGCCCTATTTTTGTGAGCCTCTGACAAGATCCCCTCACTTTGGTGCGTGTCGCCTCCTCACCTGAAAAATTTGGGACCAGGCCCTGGAGGTATTTTAAAATAAGTTTGGAATCCTGTTTAGAAACCCTTTACCGGTCCATTCAGTAAATAGGGGAAGAGGGTCCCCAATGGGGTCCGTACCAAAAACCCTCAGCTATAAACTCCCGACCTGTGAAGAAATGTGGCTTTAAAAGTGGCATTTCCCCTCACAATTTTAACAGTGGCTGAGAAGTCATTTTTAATTTTTTTGGGCATGCTCTTTGGGGAAATACACATACCCCGGTCCTATTCTAAAAAAATTTTTTTTTTAAACAGACATTTGTTCTTCCAAAAGGTCATAAGTGCTCAAGGGTTTTTGTTTTGAATTTTTGGGGCCATTTTGCTGTGAAAGCGCATACTACAGTCCTATTCAAAAAAATTTTTTTTCCAACAACTTTGTTCTTCACAATTGTCAAAAGTGGCCAAGGGGCTGTTTTGAATTTTTGGGGGGGATTTTGCTGTGAAATGCAGCTATACACAGACCTATTATAAAAAAATGGGTTTTTCTAACAGACATTTTTCTTCACAATTGTCAAAAATGGCTCAGGGGGATAGTGCTGTCAAAATCAGGAATAGGTATGACACTGTTAATGGACACATATTGCAAAATGACTTGTTTTTGCAAGATCTTTAACAGAGCTAGCAATCCCTTTAGTGAGACAACCCATTTAATACATTTAAAAAAAGAGAAACAAAGACATGGTGGGATTCCATCCTATTTTAAAAATGTGTTTTCTAGAATTAAACTACTAAAAACTTGGCATGTACAAAATAGCTGAAAACAAATATTCCTCTGAATTGTACAAGGGAGGTACAAGAAGACTTGAACAGATGTAGGTTACCCAGGACAGGTCTAGTCAATGTCCAGTTCAACTAAAATGGTGGTTCAAAGACTCCTTTTTCCGGCACTTTTTAATCTGGGGGTCTTGTAGGTTTGGGGCTCATGCTGTGGCCCAGGACAGGGATAGTCTATATCCAGTGAAACTAAAATGGTGGTTCAAAGACTCCTTTTTGCGGCACTTTTTAAATCTGGGGGTCATGCACGTTTGGGGCTCATGCTGTGCCCAGGACAGGTATAGCCCAATGTCCAGTTCAACTAAAATGGTGGTTCAAAGACTCCTTTTCCCAGCACTTTTTAATCTGTGGGTCAACAGGTTTAATGGCCCATACTGCGGTACAGGACAGATATATTTTAATACCAGTTCAACTAAAATGGTGGTTGAAAGACTCCTTTTTCCGGCACTTTTAAATCTGGGGTCATGCGGGTTTGGGGCTCATGCGGTGGCCCAGGACACGGATATTCGATGGCCAGTTCAAGTCAAATGCTGGTTCAAATCATACTGCCTTCTGGCACTTTTTAATGGGGGGGTGGTGCGGGGTTCTGGGTCATGCTCTGGTGCAAGACAGGGATAGTGAATGGTCTGTGACCTTTTTCTGTGGCTTTTACAACATGTGTTGCCTAAGATGTAGCACGTATCCATTTGACTGTTGTGGATGTTAATTCCAGCTTCTCCAGCCCTGTTTGGGTGTAAAAAATGAAGGTTTTTGTTCCTCTCCCATAGACTTTAATGGTCATCGTGATAATCTATTATCGACTATCAGGAAATCGTGCTGATTAATTGCCGATATCAATCGACTGATCAACCACCCGATGACGATAGTCAACAGTAGAATCCGGCTCCATAAACGCTTGTAATAATATACCAAGTTATAGAGTGACCAGGATTCTAGAGAAGGTTACTGGATACATATCTAGTTTGTAATAATATAACGTCCAAGTATAGTGACTCGGGATTCTGGAGAAGGTCTGATGCATTTCTAGATGTAAAAATTTGTTACGGTTCGCGACGCGGAAAGTGGATACCACTGGACCGACCGCAAGCGATTGGTGTAAGCCACGCCAGGAGCGGAGTCTCACTATCTCTATTATCTCTCCGGGTATTCACCAGAGCCCGCCGCAAAACAGCGTGCTGGACTTGTGCTGCGCGCGTGAGTCATACCAGAGTCGTTTACCGTCCTGACGTGACTTTTGGCTTGCGGTGGCACGCCGAAAGTATATTGCGTGGTGCAGTGTAAATCGGCAGGCAGGCTCGTATCCGGGGATCACTATATCTAGGATGTCAGGGCCAGTGGCGCAGCTATGTTCGTGGTCAGAGGACAAGGCAGTGGCGTCATGGCAGCGGCAAGAGATACAGTGGTCAATAGACGAAGCAAGGGTACGTAGCACGTACAATAGGAACAGCTATTCACACAACATAGGCAAGGCACTAAAGATCCGCAGGGACGGGCGGAAGCGCCCAGGAGAAATAGAGGCAGTGCCCGGCAATACCCAATTACTGGTGGGCACTGACCCCCTTTAAAATCTACAACATGAGCCGGCGCTGCGCGGCCCTTAGATCACAGTGACGGCGCGCGCGCCCCGGACGAGCAGGAGACGGCAGGTAGAAAAGGAGCGGCGGCGGGTATAGTGGTGACACGCCGGGGGGGCGAGCGCGCCCCCGCACGGCCCGACCACCCGTAGCGTCGCGGCAAACCCGTCCCCGAGGACCGGGTCAGAGCTGCGGCGGCGCCCCGCAAGAGGGATCGCTGGTCGCCGGACGCAACAGTACCCCCCCCCTTAGCTCCCCTTCTTCGCTGGCCTGGAGGAATCTCTGCAGCAACTCAACGGTCCAAGTTGTTGCCCTCCGGCTCCACGATCTCTCTCTCCTCAGGAACCCCACTCCTTCCAGTCGATCAGTAAATACCGCCTTTCCCTTGATGGTCATCATGTCTAGGATCTCATTTACAGTGAAATTTGGCGGCTTCCGCTTCAGACAAGATGGTGGCTTGATCCTCTGGAAAAACTATTCCAGGACCACAGGCTTCAACAAGGAGAACGTGGAAGGAGTTGGGAATACCATTGGTGGTGGGAGCCGGAGTTTGTAGGCAGAGCAGCCGGTTGATGTCGAGGCGAGACTTCAAATGGTCCCTAAGTACCGGGCCCCAATTTGTACGAGGGGATTCAGCCGGATAATCTGGCCGATAGCCAACCTTGTCACCAGCGCGAAAACACTGGGAGGGTCTTCTATTCCTTTGTCCGCTTGGACCTTCTCTGCGTGCTGATGCATGCTGCAAGAGACTGAGCGCGTCTGGTTTTCCAAACTATCTCACCATATCTTTGGCAAGAGATGTCCGGCTGCCGGCACTTCTCTAGATGATGGAGACAATGGTAAATCGGAAGGGCGGGTGAGCCTGGCCATAGACGATGAAAATGGTAGGTACCAGTGGATTTCCGACTCCAGGGAGTTATAGGAAAACTCCGCCCAAAATAAGCAAGCGGCCCCAGTCCTCCTGTCGAGCCCGAGACAAAATGTCCGTAATAGCCCCCCATAATCTGATTGATCCTCTCCACTGCCGTTCGTCTGGCGGGTGGTAGCGGAAGAGAAATCGAGGTTCACTGCAACCGAGAGCAGAGGCCTGCCAGAACCTCGACAAAACAAATTGGACCCCCCGATCCGAGACATATGTGCTTGCGAAGTCAGTGTAGGCGGAAGATGTGGAGAAAAAACTGGTTAGCCAACTGGGGGGCATAGGGTAGCCCTGGCAACGGAATAAAGTGCGCCCCATCTTCGAAAAACGGTCCGCGACCACCCAGATACCGCTGGTTGCCGAAGAGGGAGGCAGATCCGTGACGAAATCCATTGCCACATGATCCAAGGGGCCTAGGAGGGGCCCAGTGGCTGGAGCAAACCCGCGGGTTTGTGGCGAGGAGTCTTGTTACGAGCACAAGTAACGCAGGACTTCACGAAATCCTTGATGTCCCTAGCAAGCTCTGGCCACCAGTAGAAACGAGAGATTAAGAGGAAGGATTTGCGTGCTCCTGGGTGACCAGCCACAAGAGAACAGTGTCCCCATTTCAAAATTCTCCTGCGGAGCGCAGGACGGACATAAGTTTTCCCTGGGGGAACCTTTCGCAGATCTACTGGAGCCCCCGAGATCAGGCGTTAGGGGAAATTATATGCTGGGGCGTGCCCTCCTCACCCAACACATCGGAGCACGGGAGAGCGCATGGGCCCCTGACGTTCTTCTCTGCTGGCCGAAAATGTATCTGGAAATTAAAAAGCGCGAGAAGAACAGGGACCCCCTTTGGCTTGACGTGGGTTGAGGCGTTGGCCGGAATTAAAGGGTATTAAGATTTTTATGGTCGGAGAAAATGGTGATGGGGTAGTGAGCACCCTCCAGAAGATAACGCCACTCCTCTAGGGCTAGCTTGATAGCCAGCAACTCCCGGTCTCCGATGGTGTAATTTCTCTCCGCAGGGGAGAAAGTCTTGGAGAAGAAAGCACAGGTGACCATCTTGCCTTTAGGTCCCTTCTGCGTAAGAATTGCGCCAGCCCCGACCGAGGAGGCGTCCACCTCCAGAAAGAATGGTTTCTCGGAATCCGGTCTGGTCAGGACGGGCGCCGAGGCGAAGGCTGCCTTAAGTTGAGCAAACGCCTTTTCGGCCTCTGGCGGCCACTGCCTAGTGTTGGAAATTCTTCTTGGTAAGTGCAATGATAAGGTGCCACCAAGGTAGAATAATGCAGGATAAACTGACAGTAGTAATTCGAGAAGCCCAGGAAGCGCTGTATAGCTCGTAGGGCCCACGCCGGGGCCACTGCAAGACAGCCGGACACTTGGCAGGATCCATCTGTAACCCGCGGTCGAGATGACGTTTAAACCCAAAGGAACGGAGGCTGGTCATGGTGGAAGAGACATTTCTCCAACTTAGCGTAGAGGTGGTTGGCACGTAACCGCTCCAATACCAGGCGGACATGAGACGATGAGTCTCCACAAACGGCAGAGGGAAACCAGAATGGCGTCTAGGTAGACCACGACACACGTGTAAAGGAGATTTCCCCGGGAAGATATCGTTCACAAATTCCTGGAAGACTGCTGGGGCGTTGCACAGACCGAAGGGCATGACTAGATATTCAAAGTGTCCATCCCGTGTGTTAAAAGCAGTCTTCCACTCATCCCCCTCTCGAATGCGGATAGGTTTTTAGGCCCCTCGCAGGGCAAACTTGAGAAAATTCTTGCCCCGCGAAGCCGGTCGAACAGTTCGTGATCAGCGGCAAGGATAGCGGTTTTTCCACCGTGATCTTGTTAAGAACCCCGATATAGTCATACATGGCGTAAAGAACCAACTTTCTTTTCTGCACAGAAGAAAAATCCTGCCCCTCGCTGGGGAGTAGTGACTGGCGTATAAACCCTTCTGCAGGTTTTTCCCCGAATGTAGGGTCGACATGGCATGGTTCTCTGTACCGATATTGGGTAAAACCCCTGCCCCTAGGAGGACTGGCCTCCCGGCAGTAGATCGATAGGCAGTCATAGGGGCGATGAGGGCGAAGGACCCATCGCCCTGCTTCTCCGAGAAACGTCCGCAGTACTCCCCGGAATTCAGTAGGCAACGCCTGGCAGAGGCCTGGAGGACGGTTGGGAAGGAACGAGCGCACCGGGCGAAGGTGCAACCAGACAAGAGTTCCAGCAGTTAGGTTCCCCAGCGCACACCTCGGCCGGTCCATCCAATTAATCGTATGGGCATGGCGCTGCAGCCACGCCGTTAGCCCCAACAGGATCGCAGAGAAGACCGAGGCAATACATAGAGGGTAGATCTTTTCCTTATGCAGGGCGCCCACCATGGAGAAGTCACCGGCTTGGGTCCTGTACGCGGATGTGTCCCCAAGCAGCTCCCCTGTGACGGGAGGTAATCACCAACGCTTCTCCAGAACTAACCACAGAAGCTGGTAACGGGATACAAGGGCGGCGTGAATAAAGTTCCCGGCAAGAACCGGAGTCAGAGAACGCAGGAGCCTGGAATACAAGACCCGAGTCAGTCCTGATCTCCACCGGCATAGTCAGGCGTGGAGAGGAAGAGTTCTCTACCTAGGGATGGGCCTCCCCAAACATAGCCAGGTCGGGCGTTTCCCGGGACTTGGGGGCCGAAGCGGACAGCGCCTCCGAAAATTATCCGGACTGCGCAGTAACCAGTACATAGCTTCTTGGCACGGCGACGGGATAGATTCCCTGCTCAGAAATGTGGACTTGGTCCACCTGCAATATGGGTTTCTCCCTCAGATGGTAGAGAAGCGGCAGAGGAGGTCCTGGAAAACCGGATCCAGGAGGCGTGGCAACGGCAGGGTCTGCGCCAGTTTCGCGATCTGGCGGACTCTTCTTGCCCTCCTGGCGAAGCGCACGTCAGTGCGTTGGCCAGGTGGGATTAACTCGCTCAGAGAGGATGGCAAATCTCTTTGCGCAAGGGTGCCATGAACTGCTGCAAGCCTTTCTTAAAGGTGGCGCGCAGGGCGCATCATTCCAGGACAGCTTCTGATGCCAGGTGCGAAACTGTACTGCGTTACTCTCTGACTGAATTTTCACCCTGGCGTAGGTTCAATAGTGCCGTCTCCGCAGAAGAGGTTCGAGCCGGTTCCTCGAAGACACTGCGGAATTCAGCGAGGAAGGCCAGCATATCCGCATGTCACAGATCGCTCCTTCCCAAAGAGGCGTAGCCCAGGCCAGGGCCCTTCCCGGCCAACAGGCTGACCACAAACGCCCCTTTTGAACGTTCTGACAAGAATTGTCGCCCCCATTAAACTCAATGTGGCATGGTGCACTGGGTGAGGAAACCCTGCAGAGCTTGGGATTACCGTCAAATTTGGCAGGCAAGCGACAAACGGAGCTTGGGTCCCAACGGAGCCAGTGGAAGCCGCCGAGCGGGAGCGGCCACAGGAGGAGGTGGAGTTTGCTGCTGGCGTGACGAGTTGCTGCCCATGGCGGTCAACTGATCCAGCTTTTGTTGCCCCTGCTGGGCCAGTTGCTGAGACTGTCGGGTCACCATGCGAGAGAGGTCCGCCACACTGGCAGCGGTGCCTTGGCGGATGCCAATGGCCGGATCTACTGTTACGGTTTCCGGATGATGCGGAAGTGGATCCACTGGGACCCACACGGCAACGATGGTGAACGCCACGCCAGGGAACGGAATCTAAGTAGGTCCCGGTTGATTCACCAGAGCCCCGCCGCAAAAGCGGATGGACTTGCTGCGGCGGGAGTCCTACCAGGTCGTTACCCCTGACGTGACTTTCTTGCGGTGGCAGTCCGAAGTATAGCGTGGTGCAAAATCGTCAGGCAGTCTCGAAGTCAGGGTCAGGCAGGAGGTCTGGGCTGTCAGCTTTGGTTCGTGGTCGAGGACAGGCTGGCGGTCAGGGCAGGGGGCAGTGATACGTGGTCAATAGACGGAAGCAAGGGTACGGTACACCGGTAGATAGGACGAGAAAATAGGAACGCTTTCTCAATAGGCAAGGAAACTAAAGATTCGGCAGGGAGCGGGCGGAAGGGCCCAGGTGAAATAGAGGCAGTGCCCGGCAATTACCCAATTACCGGCGCACTGCCCCTTTAAATCTCACAGGGACGCGCGCGCCGGACAGCAGGAGACTACGAGGAGACAGGAGCGCGGCCGGGTAAGTGGTGACACGCCGGGGGGGCGAGTGCGCCCGCCGGCCCGAACCCCCGGGCGGCGGCGGCACCCGTCCGGGGACCGGGGCAGAGCTGCGGCGGCGCCCGCAGGAGGGATCGGGGCGCCGGACGAAACAGCAGGGTAATTCAGTAGTAATTTTTCCTATCACTCCCTGAGATGTGGTAGTCTGAATGGACTCCTAGTGAGGTACATGTTAGTGTTAGGGACTCACCTGTACTGGGATCCCCTTGACGCTTTGGGAGGTGAGCTTAAACATTTTTTTTTTTGATCAAAAATGCAAACTAAGTATCCCAGGTTTTCATATTTTCCTTAGCAGTAATGCATTTTCAAATATTCCTTTATACCTTGATGTTTTACTTAGTTTTTAGTGTGCCACTGATATTTGTATTTGACGTATGCTATTGCCTTGTCAGTGTGCACCTATGCCTACGTTTTTCAAAATATATTTGTGATGTGCACAGCCTAACCAAACTTTTTGGGGGTATACAGGCAGGCATGTGGGGGTATACGGCAGGCATAGGGGGGCTGTATAGGCAGGCATGTGGGGGCTGTAAGCAGGATATGGGGGCTGTATAGGCAGGCATATGGGGGCTGTATAGGCAGGCATGTGGGGGCGTATAGGCAGGCATTTGGGGGCTGTATAGGCAGGCATATGGGGGCTGTATAGGCAGGCATATGGGGGCTGTATAGGCAGGCATATGGGGGTATAGGCAGGCATATGAGAGGGTATAGGCAGGCATATGGGGTAGGTAAAATAAGAAATCCCTTACTCACCTCGGTCCACGCTCCCCCGATGCGCCGCTCGCTCCGGTCTGCTGCTCTCCCTGCAGCCTCTGCGCTCAGCGCGGGTGGCGCGGTGATGTGACATCACCGTGTGCGCCCACGTGACCACAGAGCCTGGAGGGGAAGTAGCAGAGCTGAGCGATTGGCGCTCCATACTGCTAGCTCAAGCCAGCGCTGCCTCTGAACGCCCCGGGCCGGGGGGCCCGGGCGTTCAGAAGGAGTATGCGCCGGGCCCCGCAGCTCCCCGCCCGCCGCAGTTAACTGTTAAGTTCACTGCCGGCGGGCCCAGGAGCGGCATTACCGGGGTAGCGAACGTGGCAGCAACTGCCCCGGGGCCCCCCTAAGCGCAGGGGCCCCGTAGCAACTGCTACCCCTGCTACCCCGGTAGTTACGCCCCTGATAGCGGTTATGCTTAGCTTTTTTTATTGTTTATATTTTTCACACAATTCAGCTGGAAATGCTTGTTTTTGTCTTTTTTTAATATTTTAAACCTTTGTAACATTTATTAGAAGTCAGAAGGGAACATGAACATATGTTTGCTTAATCTCTTCTATCATACACTGCAGTACATTTGTATTGCATTAAAGTATGTCAACCTAACACTAAAAAACTGTTATCAGCTCCCCGTGATTGTTTTGGAAGGGGCAATGGACTTAAAGAGTGCCTCCTTCCTCTTATAAAGCCTCTTAATTTTGTGAAGACAATTGGTTACAGCCTCAAATTGGTTAAATGGCTGAAATATGAGTTATCTCCGAATGGTGACTGTAATCTGTATAGCTCAGCTCCAGAGCTGGCGCTAGGGCAACACAATAGTATCTTATGGGAATGACCTGCTCATCACCACATACTCACCATTACATTGCAAGGGGTTGAAGTGTTTAAGCATTGGTGAAAGCATAGATCCTGCATTGCAGTATAGAGCCTCTGCCCGTATACATTATAGGCCTATCCTCATTCAATGTTGCTTCGGGACGCACCATATCTTCTCAAAGAAGCAATGCTTCATGATTAGAGATGGGCGAATTTCTCAAAAATTCGATTCGGTCACTTCGCCGAATTTTCCGACAAAATGCGTTTCGTTCCGAATTACTTCGGCACAAATCACGTTAAAAAGCAGCTATTTCTAGGCTGCACAGAGCCTGCAGGGTGCTGTAGAACGTTGTGCCATGCTTAAATATGCAGAGGGAGTTTGGGTTTGGTCTTCTTTACAATGTTGTGTTTTAGTATGAAAACCCCAGATGACTGCCGCCGCTTTTAGAATTCCCCTTCACTATAAAATTCCCTGGGCATTTAAAAGGGGGCAAACTGCCCAAAAAAAACTGAAGCGGGAATGACCATTCTGAGGGAAAACGGAGAAGCCAAGAATGGCAAAATATGACAGGGGAGGTACGGCGGAGCAGCAGCATGAGGTCAGGCAGTGGCACAATGACATTCTGTAGGGGGCAAAACAGGATGAAGCCACATAGTGGCACAAAGACTGAGAGCGGAGGTCACGGCGGCAGCAGCATGGGTCAGGCAGTGGCACAATGACATTCTGTAGGTGGCAAAACAGGAAGAAGCCACAGAGTGGCACAATGACTGAGAGCGGAGGTCAGGCGGCAGCAGCATGAGGTCAGGGGAGTTTGGGACAATGACATTCTGGAGGTGGCCAAAACAGTATTAGGCCACAGAGTGGCACAATGATTACAGTGTGGAGGTCCACAACAGCAGCAGCATGAGGTCAGGCAGTGGCACAATTGGGCATTCTGGAGGTGGCAAAACAGTATTAGGCCACAGAGTGGCACAAATGATACAGTGTGGAGGTCACGACAGCAGCAGCAATGAGATCAGGCAGTGGGACAATGACATTCTGGAGGCGGCAAAAACAGTATTAGGCCACAGAGTGGCACAATACACAGTGGGGGAGGTCACAACAAGCAGCAGCATGAGGTCAGGGAGTGGGACAATGACATTCTGGAGGGGGCAAAACAGGGGGAAGCAAAAGAGTGGCACAATGACTGAGGCGGAGGTCACGGCGGCAGCAGCATGAGGTCAGGCAGTGGCACAATGACACAGTGTGGAGGACATGGCAGCAGCCCACAGCAAGCAGCAGAGGTCAGACAGTGGCACAAGGACACAGTGTGGATGTCACGGCAACAGCAACAGCAGCAGCAGCATGAGGTCATAGAGTGGCACAATGACAGAGTGTTGAGGTGGGTGGCAATACCAGGCCCTGGTAAAGATGGTGGTAGGCAGATGGAGAAACTGTCAGCAGATGTGTGGCAATCAGGGGGTGGGGCCATCAGAAAATGGCTACAGGTAAATTTTTGAACCCAGAGACGCCCCCAAAGGGATTGGTG
>JAODAL010075133.1:0-14114 GCA_025379985.1 Phyllomedusa bahiana
CTTTTGACCCCTTTTTTTTGCAGACTTTTTAAACCAGGGGGGAACAAAAAAATTTTAAATCGTCTACCCCCTGGAAAACGTAAGTAACAAGTGGGGCCATGCATTAATCAGAAATATGAACCAGTGATACACTATCTCTCCCCCCTTTTGGGAACAAAAAAGAAAATGGGAATTATTGTTTATAGGAGACACTTTCCAAGAAATTATCCTTTGAAAGGTGTTTTGCGTCAAAAGGGTTCCAGTAAAAATTTTTAAATATGGACCAGGACAAGATTATTTAAAATTCGTTTTGATACTCACGGTTCAGACTTGGAACTTTGGGTTTTAGGGTTTTGGGCATACACTTTGAAGTTCCTGGATCAAAAGGAAACATTGTGCCCTAACTTGTTAGTAACTTTTCTTTTTCCCAAAATTATTTAAAAACCCCTTTGAGGAATTCTCATAGCAACTTAAAAGAAACCGTCGGGTTTGCATTTATTGAAAATAAATTTTTTTTTTTTTTCCCCTTTAAGGTATCATTCACCGGTAGGTGAAAAGAGGGTTTTTTTTTTATTTAGGTTCCGCGGGGTCATCCTTTTTGGGGAGGGTTTTTTCCTTGCACCCCTTCACCAAGGCAGCAGTGTAAATTTTTTAAATAGGGTCATTTAAATCTCCTGGCCACTTTTTTATCTCTATATTTTAGTTGTACAAGTGGTCCTTCTCCCTTCCCACTTGCCTTTTTTAAAATTTTAAATTTTATTAAAAGTTATTTTTTTATTTTTCCCTCCCTGATTTTTTACACCTGTAAACTTTTGTTAAAAAGGGGAAAATTTTTAGGGGTTGCCATTAATCACCTCTTTTTTGAGTATATATCAAAATCAAAAAAAAAAAAGGAACCTGGTGCGCCCAAAAGCACAACACCCCACAGAATTTTAATTTGGGGGTTTTTTTGAAGCCAAAATTCTGGCTCCCTCCCTCATACTCCCTGCCATGCACCCAAACAGCAGTTTACACCTATATATAGAGCTTTGCCAAACTTGGAATCCATTTCATGAAAAAAAATTTCCAGCATTACTTGAAAAAAAAAAAAGAAAGCAAAAAATTCAGTTGTTAAAAAAAAATTTTTTTTATTCTTTTTCCCCCACTGCCAACCCAAAAAAAATTGTGAAACACTTGGGGGGTTTGAATACTTACTACCCTCAAGATAAAATTCCTTAACACAAAAAGTCCCAAAGAGGGTCTTTTTAACATTTCTTTACCTTGGAACCCAAGACGGGGTCGAATGACCAAAGGGGATTTTAAGCAAACAACCTATAATAAACTGCCCTTTGTTTTAATAAAAAAAAGGCCATACTGCCAACAACAGAGGTTATTTTTTCAATAGGCTGCTGAGGGGGGGCGTGTGTGTGTGTGTGGTGTGTGGTGTGTTGTGTGTGTTTGTGGTTTTTGTGTGGGGTGTGTGTGGGTGTGGGGATGTTTGGAAAAAAGCATTTTGCACTCACCAGTACTGCAATTTTTTTATGATTTTTTTTTTCTGCACCCATTGACTTGAAAACTAAATATACAAAAATGTAAAAAAACAAAAAACAAATGTTTTTTTGTTTTCCAAGCTTTTTTAAAATTTTTTTATGAAAAAAAATAAAAAAAAAAACAAGGGAAAAAAACAATTCCACAATATTTTTAAAAGGCCCGCTGTGGGGGCTGCGGTGTTTAGAGGGCATGTCCTTCTTGTGTTGAACTAGCATTTCAGCACTCACTCAAGTTGTCTTTCACGTCCGGGGGCATCCGGACGCCCGGGGGGAAGGTCCCCCCCGGTACATTTACCACACGGAATTTTGAAACAGTCAACACTCTCTCATTGCACCGTGTTGGCTCGATGGTTTTTACCTACACTTTTGCCCCCCTTTTGCCAGGGCTGGGTGGGAGGTTGTTGCCAAGGATTTTCCCTTGCGTGCCCCCTTTTTTTTTTAGTCACATGAGAGCCACCTAACCTTTTGCAAGCTCAAAACCCGGAAAATCCACCCATCTCTCCGCACCCCATTCATTGCCTGATAAAAACATGACAAAAAATTTTCGTAATTTCAATCATTTTGTAGAACACGGGGACTGGCCACTCGTGTTCCTGGGACGCCGCGACTCCCCCCCACCATTTTGGGCCAGGGGCCGGGGGCAAGGGATTTTTTGGCCCTAGGCCCCCATACGCCAAGGCGCCCCCCCCCCCCCCCTCGCTCCCCAAAAAAAAAAAGCCCCCCCCCAACCCCCCAATTCCTCCACCCCCGGGCCCCAGTCCTTTCACAATTTTTTTTGCTATCCCACATGCTCCCGTCCATCCCTCAGATCCCCCCTGCACAATGGAAATCAGCCCGACAAATTTTTTTTTTTTTCAAAATCACTCCCCTCCTAAAACATGGTTTTAAAACCCCTAAATAACGTCCCCGAAAAAACCCCCCCGATAATGGAGCAAATCTAAACCAACAATGAGTTTTCAAAAAAAATACTCCTACAAAACCCCAAACCCTAAACTATTACTACTTAAGGGTCAAATAATCCGCCAGACCCTGACCAAACACGACCCCCACATGTAACATCCTGAAACCCCGGGGCTCTGTTTTTACACAAACCACCCCAAAAACAGTGACCAATAGGTTAGAACAGTTTTTAATGTAAGCCCTCAGAAATCAAAGGATTACACTGCATTTTTATTTTTTTATGACCACAGGAAGATGTCTTTTTGATCACTCGTTCACTTTCCCCCTTTTTCCCTTCCCCCCACCGCCCACCACCCTTTCATTGCTGTTTGCTCCCCCCAAACTCGTCCCGCAATTTGACACAAAAATCTTAAAACCTCACATTTCCCAACCACCCAAATTATAGGTATAAAGCCCCCCCTCATTTAACTTAAATAATAAGGGTCACTCCAGGCAGGATAAGACTAGGGCACTCTCGGGCAGGTTATATAGCTATAGGGGCTCAGGCGGGAATAAAGGGGCAAAAGGGGCAGTAAAAGCTAAGGGGGGCTCAGAAATTTTAAATAGCGGGGGCAACAGGCAGGCTTAAGGGGCCCCTAAGGACTAGGGGGGGCCCCACAGCAAGGCTTATGGGGGGCCCAAAGGGCAGGCTTAAGGGGCCCTACAGGAAAAGGCATAGGGGGCCACGGGCGGGGCAATTGGGGCCCAGGCAGGCTTATGGGGGCCACAGGCAGCTTTATAGAGGCCATAGGCTTTAGGCAAAACAGGCAGGCAAAAGGGGCCACAGGCATTTTATATAGACCACAGGCAGGCTTATAGGGCTACAGGCAGCTTATGGGGGTAAAAGGTAGGCTTATAGGGCCACAGGCAGCAATTTGGGCCACGGGGCAGCATAGGGCCACGGGCCACCCCTTTAAAGGGGCAAAACAGGTTTAAAAAGGGGGAAAACGGGCAGGCAAAATTGGGGCCCCCGGGGCAGGCTTAAAAGGGCCCCACAGGCGGGCTTAAGGGCCACAGGCAGTTTAAGGGGCAACGGGCCCAGCTTATAGGGCCACAGGCAGGCTTATTGGGCCACAGGCGGGGCGAAAAGGGGGCCACACGGGCTTAAGGGGGCTACAGGCAGGCAAGGGGGGCCACGGGCGGGCAATTGTGGCCACAGGCGGGTTTTAAGGGGGCCCCCTACAGGCGGGCTTATAGGGCCACAGGCAGGCTTAAGGGGCCACAAGGCAGGCTTATAGGCCCAAAGGCAGGCAAAAGGGGCCCACAGGCGGCAAGGGGGGCCACAGGCGGGTTTTATAGGGGCCACGGGCAGGCCCTTAAAAAGGGGCACAGGCAGGCTTTAGGCACGGGCAGGGAATTGGGGGCCACGGGGCCAGGCATATGGGGCCACGGCAGGCAAAAAAAGGGCAAAACAGGCGGGCATATAGGGGCTAAACCCCAGGCTTAAGGGGCAACAGCAGGCATATAGGGCTACAGGCGGTTTAAAAAGGGGCACGGGCGGCTTAAAAGGGGCACAGGCATCAAAAAGGGCCACAGGCAGGCATATAGAACCCCTCAATATCAATCCCCCTACCCAAAGAGATCTAACAAAGGGCATTTGAGCTCTAGTTTTAAGTAGACTTTTTTCTTATTATATTTTTTGTGTGTGTTTTTTAAGGGAAAAAAGGAAAGGGGTTAGAGAAATGACAAAGCACCTGACGTCAGGGAAAGCAGTTTTTTTTAACCCGGACTTTTCACAACATTTTTACCAACCGTGAAACAAGGGAAAATTTTTTTTGAGCCCGAAAACGCTTTGGGGTTTCTTTGGGCTACTCTTTTTTTAAACCCCCCCTGCACTATTGCATTTATTATAAAAATAAAGATTTAACTTTTATACCCCATTGGGCTGGAAAATTTTCCTACTTACTTGCATTTTGGGGTCCTGCGACTGAGGAGGGGAAAAAACACCGGAAGAAAAAAAACCCTTACCCCAGGGAGGACCCAGGTGAACCTACAATCAAGGTGAGCTAACCCCAAACAAGCTTGTGTTTTTTTTAACTTGCTGTATTCAGTCATATATCTTTTCAAAAAACTTTATCACCGCAATTGTATTTTCAAAAACCCTTATAGGCCCTCCCCGTAATCAAAAATTTTCAATAAATGCAGAGGGAAAAGAAACATATCAACGCTAATCATTGAATTCATCTTGTCCCCCATGCCGCAAAAAATTTTTATCTCCTAAAAAGGGATAGGCAGCTTAAAAATGGCCGAAGATTTGGGAATAAAGATCCCACCCCCTAAAGAAAAATTGGACCTTAAACGCTTATAGAAAACTGGAGAAAATACACTGAAGGGAAAAGAAGATTTTGGGGACCCCCCAAATACACTTTAAAATGTAAACCCGGAAAAAAGTAAAAAATACCTAGGACTTTTTGTGTCCGGAAAAAAAAATTCCCCCCCTTTATCTAACCCAAAAAATTTATGGACAAAGGAATGGAAAACTCACAAATTGTTTTCCCTAATTTTATTTTAAATCATCATTTAAAATGAAAAAAAAAAAAATAAAAAAATACGGAAAAAAATGGAGACCCCCCACCCGGGCCAATAACATCTTACAAAGGGAAAACCCCAGTACGAAAAAAAACAGGAAAAAAATAACGAATAATAAAAACAAGATTGAGAAACTCATTTTGGAAACAAAAAAAAAAAATACAAAGAGATTTAGAGACTAATCTAAAATAGAGTTTATAAAGGGGCTCCCCCAACCCCAACAACAAAGCCCCCAATCCATTTTTAAGAACATCAAGAAAAACACTATAGGAAATTTAAAGAATGAGTTTTTCAGACTTGGAGCAAACGGGAAAGGGGAAAAAACAAACTAACATAATCTCAGAAAGATCACAAAAAACGATCAACCAAAACAAAAAAAAAACAAACAAGAAACAAAGGAAAGAAAAATGAAAACCAACGAACAACAAGCAAAAAAAAAGGGGGAAACATAGCTCACTATAAAAACCAAAAAAGGACAATAAAGGAAAAAAAAAGAAGGACCCCCTTGAAAATCAAGAAAATGACAGTGTTTTTAAGTCCCCTTACCCCTTTTGTATTGTCCGAAACACACCTAAAAGTATTACAAAAAGGGCTGAACCCTTTACTCCCCACCAAGGACTTTGCATTGTTCGATCTGTTAGAAAATTTAAAAAATTTTTTAGAGGGGGGCCTTTTTAAATAAAAAAAAAAAATAAAAAAAATTTTTTTTTTTAGAACAAAAGGAGATAGAACATGAAAGTAATACACAAAAAGATAGAAGGGAAAAGGATAAATATGGATAAATGAAATATGAGAAAAATGCTGTTTTGGTTGAACAACAAGCACTTATGTTGTTAAAAGATTGGGACAATCAGGAAATAAATAAAATAGAAAAAGGGGAAATATAGAAGTAGCTTATAATAATCCCACCTTCTATCCACTAAGGCGCGAGTCAGTCCCAAAGGAAGCCTTTCAGGCAACTATGGAAAGAGACCCTAAAAACACTTATTACAAAAAAATTGTTGAAAGTCCAAAAAAATGTCAGGAAAGACAATAACATTAGTTTAAGGAACACCTAGCACTGAAAAAAAATTAAAAGAAAACCCTAATATCACCCAAAAAAAAAGCGGACAAAGGGGGGAACATTGTTTTGATGGACACAGAATTATATGAAATCTGTGCAGGGTATATTGGAGGATACCACAGTGTACAGGAAATTAAAAGAAAACCCTAACACAAAATTTCCAAAAAAAACACACTCAATTATTAGAGGAAGGGGTAAAGCGGGGGGACCAAGAAAAACAAAGAAAAAAACTTGAAAAAAACATTAAAAAAATCCCAGTATTCTAAAGGGGTTCCAAAAATGCATAAGAAAACAATTTTCCCAAAACCCAGCCTAAACCATATGTCCCCGTAAGTACCTGACAAAAATTGAAAGCAATTTTATAAAATTACCACAAACCATTTTACCAGATAGCACCGGGGACCTAAAGGGCAGTAAAAAGTTTCTGCAGGGGCATTTCAAAAGTTACATGGCCCCCCCTAATTTACACTTGGTTTAAAAAAATGGAAAATTTTGTTTTATATTCTAAAAAAATCCTTCAAAAAATTTTTTTGTTGTGCCCCCATTTTAATACACTTAAAGAAGTCCAGCCAATATGATAAGGGTTTTAAACTGTTTTTATTGGAAGGGTAGATTCCTCTTGAAACACAATTACTTTTAAGTTTGGCAGTGACTTTAAATTTACAACTAGTGTTGAGGGGGATTTTTTTTTTCAACAAAGTTGAAAAAACGGCAAGGTTTTTTAAGGTGACAAATTTCCAAACACAAATTAAAAAAAACTTCCCCACAAAAGATCGCGCCCGGCGCTTTCCCCGAAATTTTTGGGGGGCCCCGCAAAAAGAAATTACAAAAGAGCAGGGGGAATGTGTTGCGACTCAGGAACTGGGAGGTATGGTTGGGGATTTTCTGGAAAAAAAAAACATGACCCCCGTTTTAAAAAATAGAACAGCGTTTCCCCTTTTTCAGCCCATTGTCCCCCAGCGTCCCCTAGGGAAGGACCTCCCCCTGCCCCCGTGGGGCCCAAAAACTCACGAAATTATATATTTCTGCCCGAGAAAAACCCCCTACTATTAACTGGACCTTCCAAATTTTAAATTAGATTAGAGATTTGAACATTTTTATGAGTAAGCTAGAAATTTTAAAGCGCAACTACCGCTGTAAATTCACGGCGGGGGAGCGGGGGGGGGGCCCACGGGGGAACACAGACAAGCCACTATAAAAAACACTGGGTAAAAGTTTTACCCCAAATAAGTGTAGACATGGTAATGGAATATCTTTAATTATTAACAGTTTGCTATTTAAATATTCCGGATATTGGGCAGCCGAACTTTTATTGGATAAACAACAAATTTTTTATAACTGCAGTCCCCTTTGGGGTTTGCTGCAAAACCCCAATTTTTTTTACAGTAAACATTTCAGATAGGTTTCAATTTTTACCCCATTACCCTGTGACGTTTTATAATCCACCTTGCACTTAAATTACAAACCAGCAATCTTGTGTCAGCACAAGGTTTTCCAAAAAATAAACCCTGTATCCCCTACGAAAACAACAGTTTACGTGTTTTTTTTTTGACTTTTGCGCACCCCCAGCACTGTTCATTGACGCAGCATCACGTAAATCTTAAAAAAGCAAAATTCTATATTCACCACAGGTGTTAAAGGTGCAAAAAAACAGTTTTTTTTTATATCAAAACAAACATTTTTTTCGTGTTTTTTGACTTTTTGCGCACCCAACATGTTCATTGAAACGCAGCACTACTAAACTTAAAACACAATTTTTATATTCACCACATAAATTTAAGGTCAAAAAAAAAACCCTTTAATTTTTACCAAAACTAACAGATACGTGTTTTTTTTTGGGCTTTTGCCCATTCCCCAAATTTTTTTTGATAAAACACCTTGCATTAAATTTAAAACCGCAATTTTGTTTTTGATTTGAGGGATTTGAGAAAAAGCTGTGATTTTCCGTCTTTTTAATAAGAGACTTTCCCCCAAAAATATTCCATACCTTCTCAAATTTTTATATTTCGAACAGGAGCGAAATGCAGGTGGTAACAGCAAAGAGGGGGGGAACACATGGAGGTAAGGTACAGAGAAGGTCCTCCTCCAGTACTGGTGACAACACCATGCCAAGGGGTCGCATTTCAGGGCCGTCAGCCTGTCAACGCTGGGTCAGGGCCCCCCATGAACAAGAACAACATCGTCCCAATCTGTCCTTTAGTGGTTAAAGCCAACCCCGCATCTAGCAGTTCCCTTTACCCCCTCGTCCTCGCAGTCACGGCCACAAAAAGGCTCACACATCACACACCGTGGAACATAAACAGCCAAAATGTCCTCGGTACCCACCCCCTGTGGATAATCCATTGCTGAAGACCTCTTTGATAAAAATCGGTTGGGGGCAGAAGGGAGTTAAAAATCAAGAGGATGAATTTTTAGGCTCCTGGGGCGCCCAGTTTTTCGATGCCACAGAGGAGGGAAAGGGAAACCGGCAATTGGGAAAAATCCCGGGCGGTCGGGAACGCCTTCGTGCCCCTTTTTTGGCCCCCCAGCTTCTGGATGCAAAAGTCAGGACGACCAAATAATGTTTTGATATGAGATGATGAGACATTGCGGAATCCATCCCTGGTCTTTTTTTCCGCAGAATTTGCTTGCGCGCTTCAACAGGGGGACAGAGGGAAGACATGGGGAGGTCCAATACGGTTCCCCCACAAAAAAAGGGGGAGGGGGGTCGCAGAAGCCCCCTGATATGATTTTCCCCCAGCCAGGCGCGCAAAAAACCCCCTCCTCCTTTCGCCGCAAAAAGTCCAGACCCTCAAAACCTGGCCTTTTTTAAAACAAGCCTTCTGATCACCCAGCGATGTCATTCCGCCTTTTTCCGTAAACCATAAGTAAAAAGGGAAAAACCTTAAAGTGGTAACCCCACCAACATGCTATCACATGCACAAATGCAGAGTTTAAAGGGGGAAACTTTTGGCCAAAAAAGGCCAACCCGAGCCGGGCCTCCAAAAACTGACACACCCCCTCTGCCCGCCCCCTCCCCTCCCCCACCACCAAGCTTTTCCTCACTGCCATGTCCCTCAGAGCATGATCAGGGATCATACGGAGGGCAAGCCTACCCAGGTATTTTCGTTAAAAAAGGAAGCTGGAGTTCTCAAAACTTTCCCCCCCTTCCACACTCGCTTCAGCACGCATTTTTTTTTGCTGCGTCATCAGGGCAATTAAAACCTGCGGTTAATAGATGACGGAAACGCCAGCCTGGGCTTTCACCGCACCCACTGCAACTCCCCCGGGGTCACTGGGCCCGGGAAAGGGTATAGTAAAATGTCCATTAAAACAAAAAGGGTGGTTGAAAGCCCCCCTTTTCCGGCATTTTTTAAATTGGGGGGTCATGCTGTGCCCGGACGGGGAAAAGCAAGTCCATTAAAACAAAATGGTGTTTGAAAGACTCCTTTTTTTTTTTTTTTTTTTTTTTTTTCCCCCGGCATTTTTTTTTTTTAAAATGCGGGGGGTCATCGGGTTTGGGCTCATGCTGTGGCCGGGAAGGTAAGGGCAAGTCCATGAAATAAAATGGTGGTTGAAAGACTTTTTTTTTTTCCCCCGGCATTTTTTTAAATGTGGGGGCCCCATGGGGTTTTTGGGGCTCATGCTGTGGGCCCGGGAAAAAAATACTCCCGGCCTCAACTTTTTTTTAAAACTCCGGGAATTACAAGGAGTTTTCAGAAAAAAAAATTTTTAAAAAATACCCAAACACTCATAAAAAAAGGTATTTAAACCCTTGACAAACTGCAAAAATTAAAAAACCGACACGCGTTTTTTCGCCGAAACCGTGTACCCCCAGGAATTGCGATTACAGAAAATGTCGGGAAAAACATCATTTAAAAGAATTTCCGCACTTCTCAATGGCTGAACTCGCCAAAGAGAGTGCGAGCGACCAAAAAGCCATGTTGCCTATGGACGGGAACTAACCAATCACCGGGGTCCCTAACATTTTTTATCATTTAAACAAATTTTCGCGATTGGTTTTTCCAAACAAAAGGCTCCCGTTCCCCCCCCAGAAAGGGGGCGAGCCGCAAAAACCCCCCTGTTGTTACTGCACAACGGGGGAAAGGGGAAATTAATATTCAAGTATAAGAGCAAAAAAGCCCGATAAGGGGGCCCCAGGTGCCACGAGGGGCTGGTTTTTAGAGTATAAAACAAAGAGTTCTCAGAGGGGGCCATCCTGTAAAATGTAATGAAAACCCCCACCCAACTATAAATTTGGGTAGACTAGGGGAGCTCATATTTTAAGAACCAAAAAAAAGTATGACTACCGTACGGTAAACCCCTTGGGGGGGGGTTTTTTCAGTACAATTGGTTAAAAGGGAGGAAACCCAACTCCCCCCAAATAGTAAAAAAAGGGGAATAGCGCTCTCTAAAGATTAACATACTAAATTTACCATAGCAAGTCTACGGGGGCAGTAAGGCGAACAATATCTGATACAAAATGTTTGGTTTACCCTTAAAAAAACAGGGGGTTTAAAATTCCTCTCCCTACGGGATATAAAAACCTGAAGTAAAAATAACATAGAACAAATCTTTTAAACGATTTAAAAAACCTTTTTAACAACATAGAGAACAGGAAGCCAACATGAGAGTCCTAAAAGAACTAAAAAAAATAGAAAAAAAATTTTTTTTTAAAAAAAAAGGCAAAATACTTGAGGGAAAAAATAAATCTAGGAAGGTTTATGACAGAAAAAACTGAACATAAAACCCCTCCGCCCAAAAAAAAACCCCTAATATATCCTAAAACCCCATCACCTCACGTAAACAAGGGGCACCAAGACCTAACCAAGTACCGAGGCCTAAAGCCCCCCTTCGTTTTTTTTTAATTCCAAAATTCCCCCCTCACTCAGGAAAAATTTCCAAAAAGAAAAAGGGAAAAAGAAGGGCAAAATACCAACAACAACAAGAAAAAATCCAATCAATACCAAATTCCACTGAACAAAGAGGATTTGGGGAACAAACCCAACCGGACCTGTAATTAAAAATTGCCCAACCATTTTTTCAATGTGAGATCCACTATAGATTCGGTACCCACTGTCCTTTCAGATGGTCTGTCAGAATCAGAAGCCAGCTAGCCTAGACCTACCATAATCTTTAAATAAGCCATTACTCACAATATCCGACATGAAAGTGATTTTCCAACTCCCCAAAGGAATGTAAAACCGGGGTTTTTTGGAAACCGACTAGAGATGCAAACCCCGCGGATAACCCCGATATTCATCTTGCCTTGGGAGCAAGACCTAAAATTATTGTAATGAATAAAGCAAAAAAGTGGGGAATAAAAAAAAAACGAAAAAAAAAACCCTTAGGTAATAAATCTGCAACCATTTCCCCCAAAACTAATAAACCAAAAGAAGTTATTCCTGCATCCTATTTTATTGCTCATCCCAAAAACCCTCCCGAATTTTAGCCCCAATTTTTAAATAGTTTAAAACTAAAGATACGAAAAAGAACTAAAACGAGAGGAGAAAAATCCCAAAAACCCCACCGGAAACTTCACCCAAAAAAAGCTGACCATCAAAGCTCAAAAAATCAGGGAGAGATTTAAATATGAAAAAGGAGTACAACCCCAAAACCCAGATTAACAGACTTTTTTTTCCTTGTCCATTACCATTTTGGTTTTCACAAATCAGTAAAACACAATGATACAAATCTCCTTCAAACAAAAGAGAGGATTTTCCACAGACAGCAAAACATCACATAGGGCCAGATGGCACTACTAAAACCCCCCTTTTTTTAGGGAATCCCCCCGAAAATACAAACCACCAACATTATTACCCCAAAACAACAAGAAAAGGGGGGAAAAAAAAAAAAACATACGAAGGTCGGGGAGGAGCCCAAGAAAAAAAAGAAAAAAAAAGGGATTTAAATAGAAAATACAGCCCCCCCACACTCCAGAAAATTTAAAAAAATTGGTAAATTTTAACCCTCTTGAAATTTCCCTTTTTTAACTGGAAAATAAAACTATTGCAAAAGGGGCAAACGTTCTGTCCAACAACAAAACGATTTTAAACAATATATCTATTTTTTTGACTTTCCAAAATTCCAGGAAACTACATTAAACCCCCCATTTTCGCTAATCCCCAAACCCAAATATTGATACTCTTCAGAGTTAAAAATGAAAAAAGGGAATTAAAAATAAATCCCGATTTTTTTCCCGATACAAAACCCGGGGATTGCTAAAATCCTTTCAAAGCTAGGGACCCCCATGAGTTTGCAAGGAAAATCCCCCATGACAAGCACCTAAAACCCAAAAAAAAGGCTGAAAAAGCGCAATCAAACTTTTTAAAAAAAAATAACAAAAACGATCATTTTTAAGAGCAGCCAAAAAGGGTGGGGTTGCATATTTAGACAGGGCATACCAAAATGAGCCAAAAAATATTGTCGGGGTACCCTTTTATTTTGAAAAATGCACAGGGGATCCCTTTCCCATTGGAAAAATTTTTACAACTTTTTTGAATGATCCCTTTTAGAAAGGGGCCTCAAAAAAAAAAAAGGGAAAAAAAAATTTTCCTCTTTTTTAATGAACCAAAAATTTTTTTTTTTTTTATTTTTCCCCCAAAAAAAACACAAGAGCTTTTCTCCCCACCTCCGGTAGGCCTATTAATCCGGAAAAATCAATTCCCCCCCAGTAACCTGCCCACTATTTATTTTTTTTTTTAAACAGCCACAGGTATTTTAAAATTTTTGCCGAGTTATCTAAAGGACTCGGGGTGAATTAATTAAATTGCAGCTAAAAGCCCCCCCTGGTGAAAACTATACCCAATCTTGACGTTAATGGAACCGCCCCAAAACAAACATACCCCATTTTTTTTTAGGAAAAAGGTATAGAAAAACCCCTGTTATTGGCCCCTGTAAAATCCCACCCCAAAAAAAAGACCTTTTTTAAGGGAGGGAAGCCTTCATTTTGAAAAATAAATTTTTTTCAGTACAAAAATTAAATAAAAAACAGATCCGTGGAACTGCCAGGGGCAAAAGAGCAGCACCTTCCTATGCGAATACCTTATGGGGTCTTTTTGGGGAAAAATAATCTACCCCATCCCTCTATAAATAGGGCACTGTAAAAAAGATAAATAGATACCTTCTGTTCACCCTGGCGGGGCCCTTTCCAGCAATATTGCAATTTTGTCCCAACCCCTTTTAATAAAAATACCGGGGGGAATCCAATTTATTCCCTTTTTTTTAGTGATACAAATTTGGGGAATTTCTTATATCGAAACTCTGGCCGAAGGGAAAAAAAAACCTCCAGATGGCCCCTCCATTCAAAGGTTTGATACAAAAGCTACATTCCCCTTTAGAGTCCCCCACCATGGGCCCTTTGGGAAAGGGGAAAAACCCTTAAGGCCACTGCGCCGAATAGGAAAAATTGCTCAAAAGCTCTAAAAATTTTAAAACCAAACCTTGTTTTTCAAACAAAGTTTATAGAAAAAGGTTATCCCCCCTAAATTATTGGAGGGTGCCCCCGAAAAAGAAAACAAATTTACACCCCCCCAAAAACAGGGCTGTTTTAGTTTATGACAGCATAAAAAAAAGATATAATACCCAAAAACGCAGGGGGATAGACAAAAATTTTCCCTGATCACTCATTTTTCCCTTTAGCAAAATCCAATATTAAGAGGGGTGTTTAAATAAACATTAAATTTTTAAATTTTGGCCATGGGAAAAAATAAACTCTTCATTTTTTCTATCATTAAACAATAAAACTAACTTTTATTAAACTAACTCTTAACCTCTATACACACTATTTAAAAACCTGATCTCTATCCTCATCTTTAAAAACCCTTTTTTTTTCTTCTGAGAGAGGGAATAACTCCCTTTTTCTATCATCAAATCTGGTAAACCCCCCCCCCTATTAAACAGGAGAGCCTTATATCTATAGAAAGTACAGCTTCATAAGGGATCCCAAGCCAACTACTTTGGCATCGTCCCCCAATCTCATAGACACAGAACAAATAACCCCCCTTGTGACACCCCTCCCGCAGCAGGTGACACTTTTTAACAGAGGGGGAAGATCACAATTTTTAAAAAGCGCCTACCTCGCCGACATTTGATTG
>JAODAL010075134.1:0-14114 GCA_025379985.1 Phyllomedusa bahiana
AGCGGCGCAGGTAGGTACATCTGAATCGGAGCGAGGTTGGGGCGCAGGAGGGAACCGAATTGGCGGGGGGGCAAGGTAGAGAAATTCTGAAAATCTGAGCGGGGGGGGGAGCGGGGGGGCAGAGAGGAGGGCGTTGGGGGGGGAGCAGGGGGAAGAAATCTGAATCTGACGAGGGGCGCGGTAGGTACATTGAAGGAGCAGCGGGGCCCCAGGTAGAGACATCTAAATCGGAGGAGCGGGCGCAGAGTAGAGTACATCGTTTTGAGGAGCGGGGAGAAGAGTACATCGAATCTGCGAGCGGGGAGAGGGGGCGAGCGGGGCCCAGGAGGGGGACCTAAATTGGGACGAGGGGGCAGATAAGTAATGAATTTGAGCGGCGGGCGCAGGAGGACGAGCGGGGGGCGAAGGGGACCTGAATCTGAGCGGGGGCGCAAAGAGTACATCTAATTAGCGAGGGGCCAGAAGGAGGGGGGGTAAAAAAAAAGGGAACCCGGTGTTTGAGAGGGGGCCGGTAAGACACGAATGGACGAGCGGGGAGGTAGAGTAATTGAATCGGAGCGAGGGGGCGCAGAGAGAGTACATCTGAACGAGCGGCGGGCGCAGAGTAGAGTAATCAATTTTAGCGAGGGGGGCAGAGTAAATAATCTGAATCTGAGCGAGGGGCCAGAAGGTACATCTGAATCAAAGCGGCGGGGCAGAGAAGGAAGCGAAAGCGGGCAGAGGGGAAAAATAAAAACGACGAGGGGCGTAAAAACATCTAAATCGGAGCGGGGGGGCAGAGTAAGTACATTAATCGAGGACGGGCAGAGTAGAGTACACTGAATTTTAGCGGGGGGGCGCAGATAGAGTACATCTGAACCCAGCGACGGGGCAGAGAAGGGGGGACCTGAATCGAGCGAGCGGGGCGGTGGTACATCTGAATCGAGCGAGGGGGCGAAAGGTAAGTACATCTAAATCTGAGCGAGGGGGCGAGAGGGGGACTAATCTGAGCAGGGGGCGAGTAGAGTACACTGAATCTGAGCGAGCGGCGCAGATAAGTACTTTTCTAATGGGGCGGGGCGAGGGGGTTTGCAGAGAGGAGGAGGGCTAAATTTGAGCGGCGGGGAAGAAGACATCGAATCGGCGGGGGGCCCAAGAGAGACACTGAATTGAGCGAGGGGGAGAGAGGGGGACCTAAATTGAGGAGCGGGGCAGAGTAAGTTCATCTAAATCGGAGCGAGGGGCGAAAGGGAGGACCTGAATCGGAGCGAGCGGGTGAGAGAGACGACGGTGAAGGGAGCGAGGGGGCAGAGAGGCACTTGGAAGCGACGGGTGAGAGAGGACGACGGTGAAGGGGAGCGAGCGGGGCAGAGAGAGACCTGAAAGAGCGAGCGGGGCAGAAGAGACACTGAATGGAGCAGCGGGGTAATGCGGCCGGAGGGCCCTGACCGGAAAAGGAAATGTCCCCGGTTACCCCACTCCTTGCGCGTCCCCCCCCGGTAGATGGTCACGGGGCGATCCTCCAGAGCCGGGTTCCTGGTACATGAAACAAATCGTCAGTGACCTCGGCGAGGACCCCAGCCTACCCCCCCTTCAGTCACCCCAAACCCCATTTAAAACCCAAAAAAGTAACCGGGGGTTTAGGGTAACATACGGGGCTTGCTCCACAGCATTGGGAAGCTGCCCCCAGCCACCCCCTTCCGGCCACCCCCCCCCCCACCCGCCCGCCCCCCCTCCGGTCCCCGCCCCGGGGCCCCCCGCCCCCCACCCCTTCCGGTCCCTTCCGCCCCCCCACCCGCCCGCCCCCCCCTCCTCGGGCCCATTTCCGCCCCCCCCCCCCGCCCCCCCTTTCCCGGCCTTCCACCGCCCCCCCCACCCACCCGCCCCCCCCCTTTCCGGGGCGGCCCCCCCCCCCTCACCCAGCCGCCCCCTCTCCCGGGGCCATCCCCCCCCCCCCCCACACGCCCGCCACCTCTCCGGGGGGCCCTCCCCCCCCACCCCCCCTCCCCCCCCCTCCCGGGCCTCCCCCCCCCCTCCCCCCCCACCGCCCCCCCCCCCTCCCCGGGGCCATCCGCCCCCCCCCCCCACCCCCGCCACCCTGGGGCCGCCGCCCCCCCCCCACCCCCCGCCCGCCACCTTCCCCGGGGCCCCCCGCCCCCCCCCCCCCAGCCCGCCCCCCCCCCCCCGGGCCCCTCCGCCCCCCACCCCTTTTTCCCCCCCCGGGGCCACCGCCCCCCCACCCCCCGCCCCCCCCCCTCCGGGCCATCCGCCCCGCCCCCCTCTCCGGTCCATCCCCGCCCCCACCCCGCCCGCCCCCCCTCCGGGTCCCTCCCCCCCCCACCCCCCCGCCCGCCACCCCCCGGGCCATCCGCCCCCCCCCGCCACCCCTCCGGGTCCTCCCCCCCCCCCCCACCCCCCCCCCCCTGGGCCCACCCCCCCCCCCCCTTCCCGGGTCCTTCCCCCCGCCCCGCCACCCCCCCCCGGGTCCATCCGCCCCCCCCCCCAAGGGTCGTTACCAGTGCATGCCCTCAAAAAAGAGGTGTTTTTCCCCCCGATCAGGTTAAGGCCCACGCCACCGGCACAGAGGGACACCAGCATGACCTTCACCGGGGAAACACATTAGACACAACCCGGCCCAGGCTGATGGGGGGTTCGCCCCTCCCCACCTGTGGGCCTCGGGGGGTTTTTAACTCTTCCCCCCCAGTCCCTCCGCCTTGGGGGGATGGACCCTCGTTGGCGAAATATCCGATGCCTTTAGGGGGGACGGCCCGTCTTCAATGCTTCCACGCAGACGATACGCGCCAAAAAAGGGGGGCCCATCACAAAGCAGGCACTTTCTACCCCCATTTTACAGGTACCAAGAGGCAACTCCCCCATTATACAGGGGCACACAGGGGCAGGGGCTACTACCCCCTTTACAGGGGACACAAAGGGGGGGGACTAACCCCCCCTTAACAGGGGCAAGCAACACCTACTACCCCTTATCATCATCACCAGAGACGAGGCACTACTACCCCCATTATCGGCACTCAACAGGGGGAAACTCGAAGGGACAATACCCCCATTATACGGGTCACCCCAGCAGGGACCAGCTGAAAACACTACCCCATTTTGCAGGTTTCCCCAAGCAGGGGGCAGGCACTCTACCCCCCTTATACAGGTTCAGTCACAGAGGGAGGGGCCTACAACCCCCCTTATAAGGCCTCAAGCAAGCGAGCATAAACCCACCCCCATTATACATTCAACACAGCAAGAGAGGCACTACTACCCCCAATATACGGGGCACTCACGGGCGACACTCTACCCCCATTTTACAGTTCAACACAGCAGGGAAAAACACTACTACCCCCATTATAAGGGCCCCTACAGCAGGAGCGACACGTACCCCCATTAAACAGGTTCAGTCACAGCAGGGAGCGAGGCACTACTACCCCCATTATACAGGGTCACAGCAGGGAGCGAGGCACTACTACCCCCATTATACAGGGTCAGTCACAGCAGGGAGCCAGCTGCGAGGCACTACTACCCCCATTATACAGGGTCAGTCCACAGAACCAGCTAAAAGGGCACTAACTACCCCCATTTTACAGGGTCATTTCACAGCAGGGAGCGAGGCACTACTACCCCCATTATACAGGTCCACTCACAGCAGGGAGCGAGGCACTACTACCCCCATTATGCAGGTACAGTCACAGCAGGGAGCGGCTGCGAGGCACTACTACCCCCATTATGCAGGTACCGTCACAGCAGGGAGCTAGCTGCGAGGCACTACTCCCCCCCTTATGCAGGGTCACTCACAGCAGGGAGCCAGCTGCGAGGCACTACTACCCCCATTATACAGGGTCACTCACCGCAGGGAGCCAGCTGCGAGGCACTACTATCCCCATTATGCAGGTTCAGTCACAGCAGGGAGCGAGGCACTACTACCCCCATTATACAGGGTCACAGCAGGGAGCGAGGCACTACTACCCCCATTATACAGGGTCACAGCAGGGAGCGAGGCACTACTACCCCCATTACACAGGTTCAATCACAGCAGGGAGCGAGGCACTGCTACCCCCATTATACAGGTTCAGTCACAGCAGAGAGCGAGGCACTACTACCCTTTTATACAGGTTCAATCACAGCGGACGGGACTACTACCCCCATTATACAGGTCATCACAGCAGGGAGCGAGGCACTGCTACCCCCATTATACAGGTTCAGTCACAGCAGGGAGCCAGCTACAAGGCACTACTAACCCCTGTATACAGGTTCAGTCACAGGAGGGAGCGAGGCACTACTACCCCCATTATGCAGGTTCACTAACAGCAGGGTAGCGGCTGCGAGGCACTACTACCCCCATTATGCAGGTTCAGTCAAAGCAGGGAGCGGCTGCAAGGCACTACTACCCCCATTATGCAGGTTTATTCATAGCAGGGAGCCAGCTACGAGGCACTACTACCCCCATTATGCAGGTTCATTCATAGCAGGGAGCCAGTTGCGAGGCACTACTACCCCCATTATGCAGGTTCAGTCACAGAAGGGAGCCAACTGCGAGGCACTACTACCCCCATTATGCAGGTTCAGTCACAGCAGGGAGCGGCTCTCACAGAGACAGCTGCCTTGTGAAGCAAGGTACTACTACCCCCATTATGCAGGTACATTCCTAGCAGGGAGCAGCTCTCCCAGACACATCGGTCCTGTTGTGGAGTGAGGCACTACTACCCCCATTATGCTCTCTGATTGGAGCTCTGATAACCCCCTTCCCCACCAATCATCAAATAGCTTCCAGCAGCCACCGAATCACCCGAGACCTCTCACCTCTTCTGGGGGACGGCAGCAGAGGTTATGGCCTTCAAATGGGAGATGAGAGCGTCCACCTGGAGAGAGAAAAAGTGAACATGTACCGAAATCCTGACCCCGACCTCATCAAGTATGAGCTACCCAACCACCTGTGACCTCACCGACCAGACCACCTGTGACCTCACCGACCCCACACCGACCCAACAACATTTAACAACACCGAACACACACCGACCCAGCACCTGTGACCTCACCGACCACACACCGACCCGACCACCTGTGACCTCACCGACCACACACCGACCCGACCACCTGTGACCTCACCGACCACACACCGACCCAGCACCTGTGACCTCACCGACCACACACCGACCCAGCACCTGTGACCTCACCGACCACACACCGACCCAACCACCTGTGACCTCACCGACCACACACCGACCCAGCACCTGTGACCTCACCGACCACACACCGACCCAACCATCTGTGACCTCACCGACCACACACCGACCCGACCACCTGTGACCTCACCGACCACACACCGACCCGTCACCTGTGACCTCACCGACCACACACCGACCCAACCACCTGTGACCTCACCGACCACACACCGACCCAACCACCTGTGACCTCACCGACCACACACCGACCCAACCACCTGTGACCTCACCGACCACACACCGACCCGACCACCTGTGACCTCACCGACCACACACCGACCCAGCACCTGTGACCTCACCGACCACACACCGACCCAACCATCTGTGACCTCACCGACCACACACCGACCCAACCATCTGTGACCTCACCGACCACACACCGACCCAGCACCTGTGACCTCACCGACCACACACCGACCCAACCACCTGTGACCTCACCGACCCGACCACCTGTGACCTCACCGACCACACACCGACCCAGCACCTGTGACCTCACCGACCACACACCGACCCAACCACCTGTGACCTCACCGACCACACACCGACCCAGCACCTGTGACCTCACCGACCACACACCGACCCGACCACCTGTGACCTCACCGACCACACACCGACCCGACCACCTGTGACCTCACCGACCACACACCGACCCAACCTTGCCTCACCGACCCCACACCCACCCAGCACCTGTGACCTCACCGACCACAACACCGACCCAACCACCTGTGACCCACACCGACCACACACCGACCCAACCATCTGTGATCTCACCGACCACACACAGACCCAGCAACTGGGACCTCACCGACCACACACCCGACCCAACCATCGGGACCCCACCGACCACCCCAAACCGACCCAGCACCTGTGACCTCACCGACCACACACCTACCCAGCACCTGTGACCTCACCGACCACACACCGACCCAGCACCTGTGACCTCACCGACCACACACCGACCCAGCACCTGTGACCTCACCGACCACACACCGACCCAGCACCTGTGACCTCACCGACCACACACCGACCCGACCACCTCTGACCTCACCGACCACACACCGACCCAACACCTGTGACCTCACCGACCACACACCGACCCAACCATCTGTGACCTCACCGACCACACACCGACCCAGCACCTGTGACCTCACCGACCACACACCGGGCCCAACCATCTGTGTACCCCACCGACCACACACCGACCCGTCACCTGTGACCTCACCGACCCCCAACCACCTGTGACCTCACCGACCACACACCGACCCAGCACCTGTGACCTCACCGACCACACACCGACCCAACCACTTCCTCACCGACCACACCCCGACCCAGCACCTGTGACCTCACCGACCCAACCACCTGTGACCTCACCGACCACACACCGACCCAACCATCTGTGACCTCACCGACCACACACCGACCCAACACCTGTGACCTCCCCCGAACCACCCCAAACCACAACCCGACCCAGCACCTTGACCTCACCGACCACACACCGACCCAGCCACCTGTGACCTCACCGACCACACACCGCCCCACACACTGTGACCTCACCGACCACAAAAACCGACCAGCACCTGTGACCTCACCGACCACACACCGACCCACACACCGACCACACACCTACCCAGCACCTGTGACCTCACCGACCACACACCGACCCAACCACCTGTGACCTCACCGACCACACACCGACCCAACCACCTGTGACCTCACCGACCACACACCGACCCAGCACCTGTGACCTCACCGACCACACACCGACCCAGCACCTGTGACCTCACCGACCACACACCGACCCAGCACCTGTGACCTCACCGACCACACACCGACCCAGCACCTGTGACCTCACCGACCACACACCGACCCAGCACCTGTGACCTCACCGACCACACACCGACCCGACCACCTGTGACCTCACCGACCACACACCGACCCAACCACCTGTGACCTCACCGACCACACACCGACCCAGCACCTGTGACCTCACCGACCACACACCGACCCAGCACCTGTGACCTCACCGACCACACACCGACCCAACCACCTGTGACCTCACCGACCACACACCGACCCAGCACCTGTGACCTCACCGACCACACACCGACCCAGCACCTGTGACCTCACCGACCACACACCGACCCAGCACCTGTGACCTCACCGACCACACACCGACCCAACCACCTGTGACCTCACCGACCCAACCACCTGTGACCTCACCGACCACACACCGACCCGACCACCTGTGACCTCACCGACACGCACCACATGTGGCCAAAACCACCCACACCCGACCCAACCACCTGTGACCTCACCGACCACACACCGACCCAACCACCTGTGACCTCACCGACCACACACCGACCCCCCACCTGTGACCTCACCGACCACACACCGACCCAGCACCTGTGACCTCACCGACCACACACCGACCCGACCACCTGTGACCTCACCGACCACACACCGACCCAACCACCGACCACACACCGACCCCACACCTGTGACCTCACCGACCACACACCGACCCAACCACTGTGACCTCACCGACCACACACCAGCCCTACCTCACCGACCACACACACCCCACCCTGTGACCTCACCGACCACACACCGACCCCACAGATGTGACCTCACCCAACACACACCGACCCAGCACCTGTGACCTCACCGACCACACACCGACCCAACCACCTGTGACCTCACCGACCACACACCGACCCAACCACCTGTGACCTCACCGACCACACACCGACCCAACCACCTGTGACCTCACCGACCACACACCGACCCAACCATCTGTGACCTCACCGACCACACACCGACCCAGCACCTGTGACCTCACCGACCACACACCGACCCAACCACCTGTGACCTCACCGCCCACACACCGACCCACCACCTGTGACCTCACCGACCACACACCGACCCAACCAGCTGTGACCTCACCGACCCAACCACCTGTGACCTCCCCGACCACACACCGACCCAACCACCTGTGACCTCACCGACAACACACCGACCCAACCATCTGTGACCTCACCGACCACACCCCGTCCCAACCACCTGTGACCTCACCGACCACACACCGACCAGCACCTGTGACCTCACCGACCACACACCGACCCCAGCACCTTGACCTCACCGGGCCCAAGCACCTGTGACCTCACCGACCACACACCGACCCCGCACCTGTGACCTCACCGACCACACACCGACCCAGCACCTGTGACCTCACCGACCACACACCGACCCGACCACCTGTGACCTCACCGACCCAACCACCTGTGACCTCCCCGACCACACACCGACCCAACCACCTGTGACCTCACCGACCACACACCGAACCAGCACCTGTGACCTCACCGACCACACACCGACCCAGCACCTGTGACCTCACCGACCACACACCGACCCAACCACCTGTGACCTCACCGACCACACACCGACCCGTCACCTGTGACCTCACCGACCCAACCACCTGTGACCTCACCGACCACACACCGACCCGACCACCTGTGACCTCACCGACCACACACCGACCCGACCATCTGTGACCTCACCGACCACACACCGACCCCGCACCTGTGACCTCACCGACCACACACCGCCCCAGCACCTGTGACCTCACCGACCACACACCGACCCAGCACCTGTGACCTCACTGACCACACACCGACCCCGCACCTGTGACCTCACCGACCACACACCTACCCAGCACCTGTGACCTCACCGACCACACACCTACCCAGCACCTGTGACCTCACCGACCACACACCTACCCAGAACCTGTGACCTCACCGACCACCACAACCCAAGCAACCTGTGACCTCACCGACCACACACCTACCCAGCACCTGTGACCTCACCGACCACACACCGACCAACCACCTGTGACCTCACCGACCACACACCGACCCCACACCTGTGACCTCACCGACCACACACCGACCCCACACCTGTGACCTCACCGACCACACACCACCCACCAACACCTGTGACCTCACCCAACCGACCCCACACCGCCCCCCCACCTGTGACCTCACCGACCACACACCGACCCAACCACTGTGACCTCACCGACCACACACCGACCCGACCATCTGTGACCTCACCGACCACACACACCGGACCACTCCACCGACCCGTCCACTGTGTCCTCACCGACCACACACGACAAACACGACCACACACCGACCCGTCACCTGTGACCTCACCGACCCAACCACCTGTGACCTCACCGCCACACACCGACCCCGCACCTGTGACCTCACCGACCACACACCGACCCGTCACCTGTGACCTCACCGACCTTAGTGCTTCCGCTCTCGCTTCAGGAAGAGTTCGGCCTGGAAGCTGGTTCCGTTCAAGGAGACGGTGGATTTGGGATCTGGGATCTGAAGGTCACACAAGGTCAGGGCATTGAGCTGCTCCTCCAGGGTCAGGCTCAGCCCCTCAGTCTTCAGCTCAAGCTGGTCCAGAGTCTGGGGGGGAGATATGAGGGAGGGGTCACATAACCACAAGCGCACCCATTGGAGCAAGCCTCTGACCACCACCCCGGGGTCCTCACCGTCTTCAGCAGAGATAAGTGGCAGCAGCACTGGCGCAGGCGGAGCAGAAGGGACAGGATGTGGACGGTGCTGGACCCCTGAGAAGGCGGAGGGGCCGAGACATCGCCCTGACCGGGGCCGAACTCCCGGGCAACTGTCAGAGAGAAGACGGGTGAGAAGGGGCCGCACTGAGGGCGGGTCAGACTGAAGGGTAGAGGGTCCGGTACCTCGGTCAAAAGGGTTGTCGGCTCCTCTGGACGCCGCGTGGGAGCCTCCCTCGTGCCTCTTCAGGTAATTCTGCAGCGTAGACCTGAGCAGAGGGAAAACCATCAAGACACAAGACCACCATGTCTGCCCGCCACCACGTGACTGCCTACCCACCGCCACTGACCGACTGCCCACCGCCAGCCGACCCACCGACTGCCATACCACCGCCACCCCAGCGAGGCCCACGCCCATACCGACCGACTGCCACCGCCACCGACCCGACTCCACCGCCACCGCCCGCGACCGAGCTGCCACCGCACGCCCGCACGACCGACTGCCCACAGCCACCGCCCGCCGACCGACTGCCCACAGCCACCGCCCGCCGACCGACTGCCCCACGCACCCATCGACAGCCTACCACGCCACCGCACAGTCCGATCCGACTGCCCACGCCATCCAACCGACTGCACCGCACCCACGATGCCACCGACCCACCCACTGATGCCCACGCCAGCCTATCGACGGCTACCCACCGCCACACGATCAGACACGCCGTGACTTGCCCACCGCCACCACCGACTGCCCACCCGACACCACCGAAACTGGGCCCACGCAACCCACCGAAACTGCACCGCCACCCATCTGGAACTGCCCACCGCCACCCATCGACGGCCTACCCACCGCCACCGACAGCCGACCGACTGCCCACCGCCACCCACCGACTGCCCACCGCCACCCACCGACTGCCCACCGCCACCCACTGACTGCCCACCGCCACCCACTGACTGCCCACCGCCACCGACAGCCGACCGACTGCCCACCACCACTGCCACCCATCGACGGCCTGCCCGCAACCCAACCACCGACGGCCTGCCCAAGCGTCACCCAGCAACCGCCAACCAACCACGGACAGCCGTCTGTCTACCCACTGCCACCCAACCACCTGTCTGCATGTCCCTCCAGGGCCACCTAGCAACCTTCCCAATAGCACCCAACCGCCTGTCCATCTCCACCCAGTGCCTGCCCAATGCCACCCAACCACAGCCAGTTATTATACCACCCTCACCCTGCCACCGCAACCCTCCCACCACCACCCAGCCACCTCTATATCCTGCACCCAACCATCTCATCTGTCCCAACCCCATCACCTGCTCTAGTACTCCTAATACCCAACCAACCACAATGTACCCCTCTACCCCCAAGTTACATAAACCGAGAGGACCCCGGTGTAATCATCCAAAATGTCGCCTCACCTGGAGCGGGCAAAGATCACGTCGTACACGGACTTCTCCTGAGCGGAGAGGGTCAGCTGGTGGAGCTCACACCTCCTCTGAGGGAGCTCGACCTAAACCAGACGAAAATACGGGGGTCACTGATACTGAACCCCCGAACAGAATACAAAGTGGGGGATGATGATACTGAACCCCCCGACACAGAATACAAAGGGGGGGGGGGCACTGATACTGACCCCCCGACACAGGAATACAAGGGGGGGGGCACTGATACTGAACCCCCCGACCCAGGAATACCAAAGGGGGGGGGACTGATACTGAACCCCGACACAGCAATACACACGGGGGGGGGGCACTGATACTGAACCCCCCGACACAGGAATACAAGGGGGGAAGCACTGATACTGAACCCCCCGACACAGGAATACGAGGGGGGAAGCACTGATACTGAACCCCCCCGACACAGGAATACGAGGGGGGAAGCACTGATACTGAACCCCGGATCACAGAATACATAAAGGGGGGGGGACTGATCCTGACCCCCTCGACACAGGAATACAAGGGGGGGGGACTGATACTGAACCCCCCCGACACAGGAATACAAGGGGGGGGACTGATACTGAACCCCCCCGACACAGGAATACAAAGGGGGGGACTGATACTGAACCCCCCGACACAGGAATACAAAGGGGGGGACTGATAGTGAACCCCCCCGACACAGGAATACAAGGGGGGGACTGGTAGTGAACCCCCCGACACAGGAATACAAGGGGGGGAAGCATGATATGACAACCCCCCGACTAGGAATACGAGGGGGAGAGGCTACTGATACTGAACCCCCCGACACAGGAATAAAGGGGGAAGCATGCTATGAAAAACCCCCGCGGAACAACAAGGGAAATACAAAAGGGGGGGGGCACTGATACTGACCCCCCCCGACACAGGAATACGAGGGGGGAAGCACTGATACTGAACCCCCCGACACAGGAATACAAAGGGGGGGGCACTGATACTGAACCCCCTCGACACAGGATACAAGGGCGGGGAGGCAATGATACTGAACCCCGCCCCGAACAGGAATACAAAGGTGGGGGACATTATACTGAACCCCCCGACACAGGACTACAAAGGGGGGGGGCACTGATACTGAACCCCCGACACAGGAATACAAGTGGGGGGGGCATGATAGTGAACCCACGGACACCAGGAATACAAGGGGGGGATGATTGTGGAAACCCCCTGACCAGGAAATACAAAGGGGGGGCACTGATACTGAACCCCCCGACACAGGAATACAAGGGGGGGGCTGATACTGCAACCCCCGTAACAGGGATTACATGGGGGGCCACTGATACTGAACCCCCCGACACAGGAATACAAGGGGGGGGCACTGATACTGAACCCCCCCGACACAGGAAAAGGAGGGGGGGCACTGATACTGAACCCCCCCGACACAGGAATACAAGGGGGGGCACTGATACTGAACCCCCCGACACAGGAATACAAGGGGGGGGGACTGATATGACCCCCGCCACAGGAAACCACAAGGGGGGGGGGGCACTGATACTGAACCCCAACACAGGAATTCTAGAGGTGGGAAGCACTGATACTGAACCCCCGAAAGGAATACTAGGGGGGGGGGAACTGATATGAACCCCCCCAGGGACAACAGGAATACGAGGGGCGGGAAGCACTAGATACTGAACCCCCTGACCCACAAGGGGAAAATGATATGAACCCCCGACAAGGTAAAGGGGGGGGGGACGATACGAAACCCCCGACAAGGAATAAGGGGGGGGGGGGCATGTCTGAACCCCCGACACAGGAATACAAGGGGGGGGCACTGATACTGAACCCCCCAACACAGGAATACAAGGGGGGGGGGGGACTGATACTGAACCCCCCCACACAGGAAAACGAGGGGGGGGGACTGATACTGAACCCCCCGACACCGGAATACAAAAGGGGGGGGGGGTATACTGAACCCCCCCACACAGAACAAGGGGGGGGGGCTGTACTGAAACCCCCCCCACACAGGAAAAAAAGGGGGGGGTCACTGATACTGAACCCCCCACACCGGGAAAAAAAGGGGGGGGGACTGATAAGAACCCCCGACACAGGGGAAACAAGGGGGGGCACTGATACTGAACCCCCCCGACACAGGAAAACAAAAGGGGGGGGGCACTGATACTGAACCCCCCGACACAGGAACACAAGGGGGGGGGGCACTGATACTGAACCCCCGACACAGGAACACAAAAGGGGGGGGTGTCTGAACCCCCGAACAGGGAAACAAGGGGGGGGGGCTGATTGAACCCCCCCACAAGGAAAAAAAGGGGGGACTGAAAATGAACCCCCCCCACACAGGAACAAAGGGGGGGGGACTGAACGAACCCCCCCACCGGAATAAAAAGGGGGGGGGTTATACTGAACCCCCCGACACAGGGAAAAAAGGGGGGGGGGGCTGATACGAACCCCCCCACCCAAATACAAGGGGGGGACGATACTGAACCCCCCCCAACAGGAATACAAGGGGGGGGGGACTGATATGAACCCCCCACAAGAATACAAAGGGGGGGTCCCTGAACTGAACCCCCCCCCAAAAGGAATAAAGGGGGGGGGGACGATATGAACCCCCCCAAAGGGAAAACAAGGGGGGGGGGCACAGATACTGAACACCCCGACACAGGAATAAAAAGGGGGGGGACTGATAATGAACCCCCCAACAGGGTACAAGGGGGGGGGACGAAATGAACCCCCCGAAAACCCGGGAAAAAAGGGGGGGGGGCTGATATGAACCCCCGACACGGAAAAAAGGGGGGGGCACTGATACTGAACCCCCCCACAAAGGAATACAAGGGGGGGGGGGGGCCTTTAACTGAACCCCCCCACCCAGGAAACAAGGGGGGGGGTGAAACCCGAAG
>JAODAL010075135.1:0-14113 GCA_025379985.1 Phyllomedusa bahiana
CGTTGCCGACCGCCCGGGATTTTTCCCGATTGACCGGCTTCCTTCACCTCCTCTGTGGCTCAGTAACTGGGGTCAGAGCGGGCAAAATCATCCTCTTGTTTTTAACATCCCTTCTGACCCACCGCTTTTTTGTATCAAAGGGGTCTTAGAAAAGGGGATTATCCAGTGGGGGGTACACGATTGACATTTGGGCTGCTTCATGTGGGAGGGATGCTGTGATGTGATGAGCTTTTGTGGCCGTGACTGCGAGGGCGAGGGGGTAAGACTGCTAGATGCGGGTTTGCTTTAAACCACGAAGGAAAATTTGGCGAGATGTTCGTTTTTAAGATTACAGGGCCCTGCCCCAGCGATGACAGGCCTGACGGTCTGCAACTGACGATCCTGGCATGGGGTTTGCCCCACAGGAAAGGGAGCCCCTTCTCTTGTCCCTTACCTCCATTGCTCCCCCCCTCTTTGCCGTTTACCACCTGCATTTCGCCCCATTTTCAGAAAATAAAAAATTTGAGAAGGTAGGGAAAATTTTTGGGAAAAGTCTCTTTTTAAAAAGACGGCAAATCACAGCTTTTCTCAAACCCCTTAATCAAAAAAAAAGGGGGCTGGATTAAAAATTTAAAAAACTGCAAGGTCTATAAACCAAATTGGAGGGCAAAAGTCCAAAAAACACGTATTGTAATGTTTTCGTATAATAAATGGTTTTTTTTTGCACCTTTCAATTAAAATTTGGGGTGAAATAGAATTGCTGTTTTAAGATTTACGTAGTGCTGCGTCAATGAACAGTGCGGGGGTGTGCAAAATAAAAAACACGTATTGTTATGTTTTGGATAATAAAACGGTTTTTTTTGCATTTTCAATTACCTGGGTGAATTAAAATTTGGTTTTTTAAGTTTTAGTAGATGCTGCGTCAATTAACATGGGGGTGTGAAAAAGTAAAAAAAACGTAATGTTATGTTTTGTAAAATTTAACGGTTTTTTTTTGCATTTTTTAATTCACCTGTGGTAAATATAAATTGCTTTTTAAAAAGATTTACTAGATGCGCAATGAACAGTGCGGGGTGCGCAAAAGTCAAAAACACGAAACTGTTATGTTTTGATATAATAAACGGTTTTTTTGCACCTTTCAATTCATGTGGTGAATATAGAATTGCTTTTTAAATTTCGAGATTGCGTCAATGAACATGCCGGTGCGCAAAGCAAAAAACACGTAACTGTTATGTTTTGAATAATAACGTTTTTTTTTGCCCCCTTTCAATTCCCCTTGGTGAATATAAAATTGCGTTTAAAAAAAGTTTTACGTGATGCTGCGTCAATGAACAGTGCTGGGTCGCAAAAGTCAAAAAATACGTAACTGTTTGTTTTGATATAATAAACAGTATTTTTTGACCTTTCAATTCATGTGGTGAAATAGAATTGCTGTTTTAAGTTTTAGAGATGCGCTCAATGAACGTGCGGGGTTGAAAAAGTCAAAAAACAGTAATGTTATGTTTTGAATTAAACGGTTTTTTTTTGCACCCAAATTCACCTGGGGTGAATAAGAATTGCTGTTTTAAGATTTACGTAGATGCTGCGTAAATAAAACAGTCTGGGTGCGCAAAAGTCAAAAACACGAAACTGTGATGTTTTGTAGATACACGGTATTTTTTTGGCAACAAACAACCTTGCTGACTAAAAGTTTTGCTGGATTGTAATTTAAGTGAGGTGGATATATAACAGTAAGGTGTAAGGGGAAAAAATTGAAAAACCCTATCTGAAAAGTATACTGAAATAAAAGTGGAGTTTTGAGCTAACAAAGAGACCTGAGTTACTAAATGATGTTTATCCCAAAATAAGTTAGGTGCCCAATATCCCGAAATATTTCAATAGCAAAAATGTTAATAAAAAAAGATATTCCCCTACCCGTCACACTAAGTCTTGGGGAACTTTATCCAGTGTTCTTTTTAGTAGAGCTTGTCTGTGTTCGCCGCGGGCCCCCCCCCCCCCGCTCCCACCGCCGTGAATTTACAGGGTAGTGCTGCTTTAAAATTCTCAGCTAATACATAAAATCTTCAAACTCTAATATAACTAAATTGGAAAAGGGTCCAGCTATGTAAGGTTTCTCTGTGCAGAAATAGATAATTTCGCTGAGGTTTGGCCACGCAGAGGCAGGTCCCATCCCCTTTAGACGCTGAGAGACCTGACCTGAAAAAAGGGAAACGTTTATGTAAAAGAGGTCATGTGTTTTTTCCCGCCAATCGCAAACCCTACACATCCCCCGTCTGGTCGCACCACATCCACCCTGCTCTTTTTCTGTAATTTTATTTGCTGGTCGCCCAAAAATTTTTAGGGAAACGCCGAAAAAAGGGGGATCTTTAAAGATGATGCACAGATTTAACTTAATTATGCATGACTGGAAATTTCGTCACCATAAAAAAACCTTTCCGATTTCAAATTTGTGTAAAAAAGTAACACTATACATAAAGAAATTAATTACAAGTTTTTTTTGTTGTTGTGTACCGTAAAATAAAACGCCTTTTTTAACACGCCAAAGCTGGGAAATTTTTTGGGAGCATATTTCTTTTTTCACAATTTAAATCCAGGGTTAATTAAGCGTTGTTCTGCTGTTGTGGTCACTAAAAGAAATGTTATTTTTCACTGCCAAAGAAGCAATTTTGCCTGTAGCATAATTCATAACCGAAGGTTAATTACAAGTTTTTCTGTTGTTGTGTACCATAAAATACACGCCATTTTAACACGCTACAAAGCTGGTAATTTTTGGTTGCTCATTTCTTTTGCGCAATTTAGATCCAGGGGTTAATTAAGCGTTGTTCTGCTGTTGTGGTCACTAAAAGAAACGTTCTTTTTCACCGCCAAAGAAGAAATTTTGCCTGTAGCATAATTCATAACCGAAGGTTAATTACAAGTTTTTCTGTTGTTCTGTACTGTAAAATACACGCCATTTTAACACGCTACAAAGCTGATAATTGTTGGCAGCATATTTCTTTTGCGCAATTTACATGGCGCAAAAGAAATCCAGGGGTTAATTAAGTGTTTTTCCATTTAACATGTAAGCATGTAATGGATTTTTCCTCCCCATGTGCATAACCTTGCATTTATCAGTGTTAAATCTCATCTGCCACTTCTCTGCCCAGGCCTCCAACCTATTCAGATCCCTTTGTAATAACACATTTTCCTCCGTTGTGTGGATTCCTTTACATAGCTTAGTATCATCTGCAAAGATTGATATTCTACTGTGCAATCCCTGTGTAAGATCATTTATGAAAATATGAAAGAGGATAGGGCCCAATACTGAGCCCTGTGGTACCCCACTAGTAACAGGGATCCAGTCTGAGTATGCACCGTTAATTACCACCCTTTGTTTTCTATCAGTGAGCCAGTTGCTTACCCACTTGCACACATTTTCCCCCAGTCCAAGCATTGTCATTTAACTTACCAACCTTTTATGTGGAGAAGTATCAAATTCTTTAGAAAAATCCAAATATATTACATCAAGTGACTTACCCCGATCCAGTCTGGAACTAACATCATCATATAAGCTGATGATATTAGTCTGACAGGACCGATCCTTCATAAACCCATGCTGGAATGGCGTTATACATTTATTTTCCGTGAGATACTCTAGGATAGCATCTCTTAGAAAGCCTTCAAACATTTTACCCACAACAGAGGTTAAGCTTACCGGCCTGTAGTTTCCAGGATCACTTTTTGACCCCTTTTTGAATATTGGCACCACATTTGCTATGCGCCAATCCTTTGGGACATACCCCGTTATTATACAGTCCATAAATATTAAAAAATAGGGGCCTATCTAACACATTACTTAACTCCCTTAGGACACGCGGGTATATACCGTCAGGGCCTGGGGATTTGTCTATTTTAATCTTCCTATGGCGGACCTGCACTTCTTCCTGGGTTAGACAAGAAACATTTAAGTTGGAATTTACCTCCCCCCTTTGCTCATCAACAGGAAGCTCATCCTCCTTGGTAAATACAGTGGAGAACAAATTGTTTAATAGGTTTGCTTTTTTGTCATCGCCCTCTATAGTCTCTCTCTCTCTCCTGTACTTTTTAAAGGGCCCAACATTTTCTTTTTTAATTCTTTTTACTATTTATATAGTTAAAAAATATTTGGGGTTAGTTTTACTTTCTATTGCAATACGTCTTTCTGTCTCCAGCTTTGCTCCCTTTATCTTTATTTTACACACTTTATTTTCTTCCCTATATCTTCTTAGCGCCTCTTCACTTCCCTCCTGTTTTAGTAGCTGAAACGCTTTCTTTTTGTTTTTTATTGCCTCCTTTACATCTCTGTTGATCCACATTGGGTTTTTCCTTTTTCTAATTATTTTTTTAACATATGGTATGTACCTCTCACAGTGGGCACCTAAGATGTTTTTAAAGATCTCCCATTTATTTTTGTTCTGCTATTTTTAAACACCTTGTCCCAGTCAATACAGTTTAGTGCCTATCTAAGCAGGGTAAAATGAGCCTTCCTCAAATTCAGTGTTTTTGTGGCTCCATGAGAAAAAGCTCTCTTGAAGGATAAATAGAAGTTTATTATATTATGGTCACTATTCCCTAGGTGCCCCTCAACCTGAACCTTTGTTACTCTGTCAAGTCTATTAGTCAATATTAAGTCTAGAAGGGCCTTTCCTCTAGTCGGTTCCTCCACCATTTGGGAAAGGTAATTATCTTTAGTTATAGACAAAAACCTGTTTCCTTTGTGAGAGCTACAGGTTTCAGATTCTCAGTTTATGTCTGGGTAGTTAAAGTCACCCAGAATAACAACCTCATTCTGATTAGATGCTTCATCTATTTGCCTGAGGAGCATATCTTCTATGGGTTCTGTTATATTTGGAGGCCTATAGCAGACTCCTATTAGAATTATATTAATGTTACTACCCCCATGTATATTTACCCATAATGATTCCACCTGTTCACTACTTGTACCTATATCTTCCCGCAGTGTTGGCTTCAGACAGGATTTTACATAGAGACAGACACCTCCCCCCTTCCGGTGTTTACGGTCACTTCTAAAAAGACTGTAACCCTGCAAGTTAACCGCCCAGTCGTAGCTCTCGTCCAGCCACGTCTCAGTTATCCCCACTATGTCATATTTTTCTTCTGAAATTAATACTTCTAGTTCATTTATTTTGTTGGTCAGACTCCTGGCATTGGTCAGCATGCAATTTAGAGATTTTCCAGTTTTTATTCCTTTCTCCCTATTCTTTTTAACTCGTGATACCCTTCCCTCCACTCCACCTCCTGATTTATTACTACTTCCCAGCTCTCTATCTTCACTATCTTGCACGCTATATGTGTAGTTTCCCTCCCCCCCAGTCCCTAGTTTAAATATTCCTCCAGCTTTCTAGCCATTTTTGTCCCCCAATACAGCAGCACCCACCCCATTTAGGTGCAGCCCGTCCCTAGCATAGAGACTGTAGCCAAGACAGAAGTCAGCCCAGTTCTCCAAAAACCCAAATCCCTCTTTCCTACACCAATTTTTGAGCCACTTATTCACCTCTCTAATCTCCCTCTGCCTCTCTGGTGTGGCCCGTGGAACAGGTAATATTTCTGAAAATATTACCCTGGAGGTCCTTGCCTTGAGCTTTTTGCCTAAGTCCCTGAAATCATTTTTAAGGACACTCCACCTACCTCTAACTTTGTCATTGGTGCCAATGTGAACCATGACAGCTGGATTCTCACCAGCCCCACCCAGCAATCTGTCAGCCCGATCCGTGATATGTCGAACTCGGGCCCCAGGTAAACAACATACTGTTCGACAATCCCAGTCTTTGTGGCAGATTGCCCTATCTAGTAATGATATGTTACGCGCCTCCATTACGCAATGCGCCTAATATACTAATATTAATGCGCCTAATATAGGCGCATTAATATACTACCAATGATACGCTATGTGCCGCGATTTGTGCAGTGCACCTTTTCAGGGGCATTAAGTTTACTATACAAGGCATACCAGATGTCAGATTTTTGAGAGATTGTACTTTACACTGATTTTATGCGCCTAAAAACTGTCGTGTCAAGACCAATTTTTGGACATGTCGCCCTTAGTGTTCCTTACATGTTGAAAACTAATCTTTGTAGTGAGACAACCCCTTTCAGGCTGTCGATCAGTTTTCTGGATTTTAAAGTTATAGTAGACAGTTTATTCCTTATGTCTCCTTGTTGTTGCCAGCATTTTTGCCCTCACAAGAACCTGCTTAAAGTCAGAAAATCATCTAAATTCTCTTCACATCAATCTTTATTTTTTTCCAGGTTCTTCTTCTACATGTATTACCCAAAGGAGGAACAGAACATGAAAGATGAAGCCTCACCATGCTGTTTCACAGAAAAACAGCATGGTGTGGAAACAAGGATGTATATTTGTGACCCCACATAGACTAATGTGGCCTTATATAAAGACTGCAAAAACATATATAGCACTTTAACCATTCACAAGAGGAAAGAGTTTTCATGAACTTAAATGCCTTTGGTGCCTGCAATATTTTACACACAGCAAAAGGAAAATATGTAAATGAGCATTATCATAATACAAGCAATTAATATGTTTATTATATATGCATTGATTCTACAAATGGCATGCCAACTTTTGGAAGATGATATTAAACCCATCCACCTCTTGTACTCATAACCAGTGCTGAAGGAAATCTTTTCATTTCTGACAATTTTTACCCTGTGCTAGTCTTAAGTTAAATAGAGGATCTAATATTTTAAAGTATGTCCTACATAATTATATTAAATGTGGAAACTGCTGTTGCAGACAATTTTGTCTTCAAATGTATCTGAAAATGACATTTCTCATACCATTGTCAGTATTTCATTAATGTTTTTCATTTGGACTGCTTTGCAAAATCTATTTCTTCTGGCAAAACCTACAAATGTAGCTTCTCAAGACATTTCATTGATGATTTGTTTGAAATTACTTCCTTAAATTAAAAAAAAAAAGTGTCACAGAAATAATAAAAGAACATTTCACTTATAAAATGCAACTGTTTATTTTCTGTACTTTAGATAATTACAGTATATATCTACCCGATTTTACATTGCTGTAAGCATTGGCGTGTGAGCTAATTTACACCTAAATTGTCAGCCAATGATATAAGTTTACAGCTTTATTTTCTTCATGCTCCAACAGCACTACTAGTGTCTATTAATAGTTCTTAAAGATACAATATTTTTACTTGACACTTAATTAAAACTATTGTATATCTTTCTTTTATTATTTCATTTATGGATTTCATAGGGTTGCTATTAACAGATCTCTGAGCGTAATGTACCATTAGTGCTGACAACAGATAAAAATGCACTAGTAATATATCACCTTGACACATCATTTAATAAATTAAACTGGCTGCTTTTACCCATCATAAGTAACTGTAAAGTAATTGTAATTCATCTTGACATGTTTTAGTTAATTTAGATGATTTCATAAACCTAAAATATTCCAAAAAGATACATCAAATATTCCTGAAGAAAAGCATGTTATGATTACTATTAACAAAGTAACAAACAAAGAATTTAGCATACGGAATAAATGATGTTATATTTTAATAGATCAGACTTTTACAGAAGTGGTGACACTAATTATGTGTAACTCTTTTTTTTTATTTGCAAAAGAGGGGTGATGTGAACTTTAAATTTTTTATTTATTTTTATACTTTTAAACATTTTTTATTTTTTGTTTTACTTTAACTTTGAGTAACTAGAGTACTTGATCACCAGGAGGTGTGATCCTTATTACACCATCCTGCATTGTATCAACAATGCAGAAGGGTATTAAAAGACAGTGGTTCTAGCACTTCCTTCCCCAGTCAGGAAGTGTTGGAATCACATCCATGGCGGTGATGGAAGCTTTTATAAGGCTTCCAGCTGCCATCGTAATGGATCGGCAGCCTGTGATCTCACCACGGGGTTGCCAATCATAGTGAGAAACGGTGTGTGGCATTTTGTCTCATTCATTTAGATGCAGTCCTGGTGTCTAAAGGGTTAAACATCAGGGAACCCTGTCCTGTGTAAGGAGTTAAAGATTAGGTTTCCGTAATTACTTATCATCATTATAGCTACTATTCATAATAATCTTTCTTGCCTACAGTAAATTTGTTGAATGCAACTGAGTCTTGTCAACAAGCTTTGAGGAAACCATTAGTGGCTTGTTTTTCAGTTTGTTTCCTCACAGTAAATCCACAAAATTGTGTTCTTCCATGACTGCTGGGTACATTAGCAACAGACTGTGATTCATTTCTCTTAACCTCTAGAAACATTTGCATGCACATTTTAGATTAAATTAAAAAGTTTTATACCCTTTAGATTTGTATATGCTGCACTTGAGGATTAAATAGAGCTCATGCTAGTGATCAGCTTCTTTAACACTACCAAACGAAGTCAAATCCAGTTATAAAATAAAATGTACTTAAAGGGAACCTGTCCCATAGGTTATGCGATCCTTGTTGAATAGAGAACAAGCTAGCTATAGGCATGCTGTTTCCAGCAATGTGTCTCATACTCTGTAATATGCAGAATTTATTGCTCAAATCTAGCAGTTTGCAGCCTGCTCTGCCAGAGATGAATCCAGTGTGTTTATGAGTCGGTGTTAACCTCGCCCACCCATGGCTATAAGGGTATGCTCACAGATACAAGTATAGGCACAGCTACGTTCCACAATACGCCTTCATTAGTGTTTTTGAAAACACGTGCTTACAAGTGTGTAGTTTTTATGCGCAATGACCCGACGTAGCTTTATAGTTAATAAACCTTTGTATGTCTTGACTTGCAAGCACCTGAAAAAAATCTACTTTTTACAGGTGTACATTACGCGCCAAGAAATATGATCATAGTATCGTCGTCTGAACGGCAACAATGCTTTTACACATCACTCAATGAGTGCTGGACTAGTAAATGATTTTCCTGCAATTATACGATGATGCCCTGTAAATATAAAGTGTGAGCATACCCCACATCTGAATAGGTAGAAACCTGTCAATACCTGGCAGCTGGGCAGGGCAAAGCACAGGTGGGTGAGGCACCCACACCCATTCATGATTACACTGGACTCATCTCTGCCAAAGGAAGCTGAAAAATGCCAGATTTGAGCATTGAATGCTCTGAAGCTACTGTATTAAACATAACAAAGGACACCCTGCAGGTCTGTTACTAGCTTGTGCTGTCTTTAGCAAGGATAGCATGAGCTAAGTGATGGGTTCCCTTTAATGTCTGACCACAACCATGAATCATATGAACTGGCTGTCTTGGAGAATCTCTAACTTAGACTCCCCTCTATGACATATCTAAGCTCTATTATGGCATATTGATAGGTGTTGTCTGAATAAAGGAAAATACAGACAGATATTGGATGACTGACACCTGCTGTACTGGAAATCAGCAAGAAGTGACAAGACACTTTATATCCATCATCAACCTGACAGATTTAATTGGAAACAGAGTCTGCCCAGAGAACTTTTATAAGGTTTGCTTACCCTGATATAACTAATAAGTTTCTCCTCCTTGATTATACAGCTGAAATAAACATAGATAAGAATTAAAAAAAATAACATTTTTAATTAAAAAAAAAACTCTTAAGAGAAATTATTTGAGAAGTTTAAATGAGTTGATTTTAAATTAATGTACAGGTGTAGCATTGTTTCATTACTATGGTGCATTTATATTGTGCTGTGATCTTTATTTCTTTGTTAGATAGTTAACAGTATTAGTTATAAAACCCTCATTCATGAAAAATTTTTGACACTATATACATCATTTTAAAATCCAATTTCCAATGTATAAAGTGGATTTATAAAGTATAAATGGTAAAATAGATTTCTTTATGTTTTTACTAGAAGTTTTCTGCGAAAAGATCTGGCTTTCAAATTCTAAATACCATATGTAATTAATTACCATAAAAATTAGGAGGTAAATATTCAGTTTGCCAGATACTAGTATTTTTTTTTTATTGATTAATGAGTGATAAGTAACAATGGATGAGATTGTTAAAGTCAAAGAATAAAATGGATAGGGAGAACTTGAAGATTATTATATCCGTCTGTCACAGACAGGCATATCAGGTGTTTCAGGCCAAAATATAACTACAATCTGCTGTCACATTGAATATTCAGTTCTAACTCAATAGCTTTATTTTAGGATCTGTCCATATTCAGACACTTTTTATTTTAAGTCAACCTGACACAACATTTTAAACCAAATTTAAAATATCTAAAAAAAAAAACATAGCATGTTTTTTTTTTCACTATCGACCTAAAGCAAATAAACCTTCCTATTTTAGGGCTATTAGGGTTACCAAAATTATTTTTCATTTTGCCAAATGCCAGAATAATGAAGAAGAATTTTTAAGGGATTTTTTTTAATTTTCTGTGAAGCAAAAGTTTACATCAAAAGATTACAAAAGCCCTTTTAAAAAATTTGGTAAAGACCATTGATACCATATGGTTTTTGATTTGGTTTTTTGGCAACATCTGGGTAAATTAAGAACACACCGTGGGGTATTTTTTTTTAAACACACCAAAACACACTGCTTCTGGTTTAACATCATGGCAAAGTCTAAAGAAATCGTCAAATATCCCCAAGAAATTGGGACTTGCAAAATCATTTAACCTTGGTGCAATTTCCCACACCTAAGGTGCCCTTTCACGTACAAACAAAATCCAAATACAAACAAGATGGGAATTTTCCCCCATCATACGCTCAGGGAAGGGGACAGGTTCTGTTCTCAAGTAACGTGCATTTGGGCCCCACATGTGCATATCAACCCCTGAACAACCCCCAAAAAGGCCTTGTAAGATGTGGTGGGAAACTGGGAAATTGTGTTTTATCCCCTTTTGATTGTGATTATCCAATGAAATCTACTGGCTACTTTTTCCAGGGAAGAAACGTTTTTTCCAAAAAAACATATAAAAGCCAGATTAAGTTTGCAAAAATTACACAGGGGGAAAAGACCAAATTTTTTGGAGACATTACCTGGGCAAAATGAAACAAATTTTTAAATGTTTGGCCAAATGAATGTTTGGAAAAAAGGGAAAACTTGGAACAAGAACACCATTTCAACTGGAAAAAAAGGGGTGGACATCATGTGGTGGGATTGTTTTGCTGCAGAAGGAAATGGTGCACAAAATAGATGGGAAACATAGGAAAGAGATTATGTGGCAATACGTAGCAACATTTCAAGACCACCAGAAGTTAAAGCTTGGGGCGGTAGGGGTTTCCAAATGGACAATGCCGAACGTAACTTCCAAATTTACAAAGTTTTTTAAAGATAACCCCAATCAAGTTTTTTGGGGTGGCCATCACACAGACTTGATCTCAATCCATTGAAAATTTATGGACAAAGCTGAAAAGGCAGATTTACAAGGGGACCCACACCATTCGTCAAAGGAAATTGGCCAAAATTCCTTCCAACTATTGGGAGAACTTGTGGAAGGGTATCCAAAACATTTGACCCAAATCACAGTTTTAAGTGCAATCTACCAAATACTATGAAATGTATTTAAACTTTTTACATTTGCAGAAAGTAATAAAAAAAACCATAAAAAACTCTTCAAAATTATTCTGGGGTTTGGGAAATACAAATAATTTTTTAATCCTAAAATTTAAAACCAAAAAGGGTAAGGTTTTGATTTTGAATTCATGTCAATTTGTAAAAAACATGCAAAGGTTTCCTTTTATAAGGGGAAAAACTTCTTTTTTTCAGCTTATTACAGGGAAAAATAACATAAAAAAAGCTACCTTAAAAGCAACAGATACCTTGGGAACAAACAAAAAACCAACCTTTTCAATGCTTTTTCAAAGACTTCTAAATAATGTCACAAAAAGGACACGGAGACAAAATGGACCAGATAGGTCCCCTTTTTTATGCTGACCAAAAACCCATTTCCGAGTAACGGGTCCCCAAGGTCCCTTTGAGTTTTACTCCAAGGCCTGTGGATCTTTTGCAAGCAGGGAAACCCCCCCCAATCGCAACCCCCCCATGTAGATGTTCACGGTGACAGCCAACGAACTTGGTACAGATGGATGACGCAGAAACATAGTCAGTACATGGACAAGCAATCAATGCACGTCAGGAATTGACAGGGAAGGGAATAAAACAATACAAGAAACACACCGGAAAGGTTTTAGTTAAAACAACACTAACAACTGGGCAAGGGTGCTGGGAATTTTCCCCCAAAATCCCCAAATTTTCCAATGGGTTGGGCAGGGAAAAGGGGTGGGTTGCAGCTGGGCCCTTTTAAATCAGAGGGGGCCCAACATTTCCCCCCTTTGGGGACACTCCCCGAAAAAAGCACCAAACCCTTTTTTAAAAACTCTCCTGAAAAATAGTGGCTTTTTTGCATACTGGTGTGAACTGGTATTTATCTAATGGCAGTTTTTTTTATTTTTTAGGGTTTTTCCCTCCTATGGGAAAGGGGGTGTGACACTACTTTTATATGACTTTGTGTTTTATAGGACAATTTTTTTGCAGATGTATCATGGCACCTCAGTAGAAGCATAGGTCCAAGTTTGGCATGCAGGCTCTCTCTTCCTTGGCCCCACAGACTTTTTCCACCTCCATAGGTTATTCATATTGGGGCGGAAAGAGCAGACAGAAGTAGTTAATGGAATACAGTTGCCGGTCTGGGAACCGTACGGAACCAGGAGGCTTCTCATTGTTGGCTTAACTACTGTTGTCGCTCAGCAAAGTGGATATCATTACTGGTGGCCAGAGTGATGAGGTCATTCAGGTCAGTGGGCAGATCATGGCCAGCAAGCTTTTCCTTTATGCAACTGGTCAGGCCTTACAGAAGGTAGTTACAGGTGCTTCATTGTTACAGGCCAACTTTGGAGATAGGGTCTGGAAGTTCACTGCAGACTGGTCAACAGTGCAGTCACCCTACTGCAGACAGAGAAGCAAAGAGACAGCTGAAAATGTATGACCAGGTTTTTGGAATACCTTACGGAATGCAGCTAAGAAGTCTTTCAAACTGCTTGTTATAGGATTACATTTTTCCCAAAAGGGAGTGGCCTTGGCTAGATTTTTGCTGGATAGCAGGGAGAAAATGAACGCCACTTTTGCCTGGTCTGAGACTAAATGATCTGCCGGAACCTCAAAGTGAAGCATGTATTGATTCAAGAAACCCCTGATGGCTCTGGGTGTCTCTACGATAGCGAGGAAGTAGCTGCAGGTGCAGGGAGGAGCTACTTGGAATAACTGGAAGCAAAGCAGGGACCAGAGCAGGAGCGACCACTGGCAGTAGGGCCGCTATGTTTTGCAGCATTTGGAACAGTTGCTCCTGATGGGTGCCTTGGGATGCTACTTCAGCATACCACAAGTCTTGGTAGCTGATCAACTCAATATTACAGTCATCCACAACTTGTCCATGGAGTTCCTCAAGTTCCTTATACTTAGAACAATATCAAAGGTGCAGCAGGTGTATAATGTTAAAAAACTTCCTTTCTTTTATTTCATACAAACAAGCAGCATCAAAGTGCATTCTGCATATTGTAAACGTAGCAAGTACACTATAACAAATATAGTCCATGGAGACTGATTTATCTTTAAGAAATATTACTTTCCAGCTACGTCCTTCATTTCATCATGCAATAGTGGAGAGAAAGAGTTCGTCAGGCGGGCAGTTTCACCAGAGCGTGCGACGTTTCAGGGGTCCTCCCCTGGTGCTTGAGAAAAGGGGAAGACCCCTGAAACGTCACACACTCAAGTGAAACTGCCCGCCTGATGAACTCTTTCTCTCCACTATTGCATACTGAAATGAAGGACACGGCTGGAGAGTAATACTTCTTAAAGATAAGTCAGTCTGCACGGACTATATTTATTATAGCGTACTTGCTACATTTACAATATGCAGATTGCACTTTGATGCTGTTACATAGTTACATAGTTAGTACGGTTGAAAAAAGACACGCGTCCATCAAGTTCGACCAAGGGTGGGGAAAATGTGGGTGAAGGGAGAGAGACAAGGACATTAAGCCCAGCCTCTCCACTGGTTAATGCCCTGGAACCCACAAGGCAAGAACCAATCTGCTCCAGTGGAGACCCTATCTTTGACCCCAGATCCTCCACCAGCCAGGATCCAGAATTTTACATAAGTTTCCTTTAAAC
>JAODAL010075136.1:0-14113 GCA_025379985.1 Phyllomedusa bahiana
GATATAATAAAAGTTACGTTTTAGTGTTTAACAGATAGAGAACTGATAGATTTTAAGTTTGCCTTTGGCAAAATAGTAAATATAGCTTTCAAAACTGGGAAAAAAACTAGATGAATAGCCAGGAGCCACCACAAGATCACAATGATTAATGTTGGTCCTGAAGGAAGGGATATGAAGGGGAAGGGAAAGCGCCCATCAGTTGACAATACCCAGAAATAGTAGAGAAACATCAACCATGATAGTGATTTTCTTAAATTTTTTAGGTAGGAGTCAGCAAGAGCAAAGAAATGAATGGCCTGTGATACCTGAGCATGTATTCTAACTGAGAAGAAAGGGGCACTTTAGAGAATCTGATGCATCTTAGGCTCCAAATGTGTCACGCACTGTGTGAATCTAATGACTTAGTGACCTATAAAGAGGTTTCTTTTCTACACTTTCATTGCCATGTTGCTATATTCCATTATTTTGTATCTAGGGAAGATAGTTCCATATATAATGGAGCCTCCTATATAGTCCACATCATCTATCAAGAAACTTCGATGTAGATGAAAACTGTATAGGAAATTCTCATGAAGGCGAAGAAAGCCCAGTTGTGAATAAGAAAATGTGTTGATCAAGAGAAACTTTCTAATGGGAGCTTTAAATTTCCAAACTAAAGCCTAAGCTATTCTGGACACTTAGACGTAGATACCAGATCACAACCCATCATCATCGTCATCTCACCTGAATGCTTGTGTTTCCCCATGAGGACCCTTCCATAAGAGCCTTTCCCAATTTCTTGTATGAGGTCAAAGTGGTCGGTCACCTCCACCATCCTCACGTTCTCTGAGGTTTGTGAGACCAGTTGTAGAAGGCTCTTTGCGGTGTTCTTGGTCACTTCTGCCGTGTGGGAAGCCATTCTGAGTGAAAAAAAGATACAGCACAGACTTTATTAAACCAGGAGAAAAATTATTGTATTGGAAAGTGTTGGGAAATCCTGGCTTGTGTCCCAGAACAAAAATATGATACTCGGGGAAGGGTGACCGCTACAGTTGTATGTTTATATCCCTTGTGTAATATGTCTATGCATACTAGTAGTGCTTGGCTCTCAGGGACTGTGGCAATACTGAAGATGAGTAAAGATTTGAAGCTCACGGACTTCCTAACCTGTGAGTGCGACATTAAAAAAAACCAAAAAAAAAAAAAAACAGACCCTGCATCAGACAATGGAGGATCAAGTAATGATCCATCATGAGAAATAAAGCAGAACTTCACACTGGTCACCAACAAACCTGGACTCCGTACAATACAATGTGCAGTAATAGCTGAACACATTAAGTGAACTTCATGAAGTGTAATATAGTCTCCTACAGATCCTCTTATGTAATTTAGGGAAAATGTGGTGTTTGGGTCTTTGGAGTTATTACTTTGGAAGATCATTGCTTATGTAATACCATCATACACTGCCAGAGTAAGCTACACAGAACTCCAGTGATGGTACCATACACAGGGAAGAGCTGGATCTGGGTAGTGGAGACCCTTGAGCAATTATCAGTTATCCAACAAAAACCCCCATCATGAGGCAACCACAAAGGTTCTACAGTAGCCAAATCTGATAACGGTCTATACTACAGAAGAGCTGGTGACATGTAGTGCAGATTGTCTATCATCACTTCTGCCAAGAATCTGGTAATGTAAAATGGCCGACCGTTCCTAGCATCAGAGCATACATTTCATTTCAAGTAAAATATCTACTCAAAATTACTAAATGACCTAAGTATCAACATCTGTCTAAAGCTCCCTACCCATCCACAGCTGAGGTAAATGCAACCCATAACCTGGCATGAGCCACCGGGTAAGCAACGTAGGAACATACTACAGAAAAATGAGCAAAATGGAGAGTGGGGTACTGAGTGTCCCAAAGGTTATACCTCATAAGTTAAGAAATCTAAAGCAGAATCATGAAAAATTTTATTGACAAGTATTGACATATTGTTATTGGTCACTTCTGAGCTCTGGCTACAAACACCGCTCTATAATAGTCTATGTTCAGTGTGTGGGCATTCAAACATTGTATAATACACTGCAGTCATATCTACTATATCCTGTGCTATGTACTAAACACTCACCTTATAGATGAAGCCTGAAGCCGTGTGTTGATCCTTGAAGAGATGATCAATGATGAACCTCTCTTGGATAAGTCTCCAACCTGCTGCTCTTCAGAGGACAATACAGTCAGTAGATAATTCCCAAAAGAGTAGAAATCACTGAGTAGAGAAGGTTTATATTGGGGAAGAGGGTGGAGGGTCCTGATTAATGGACATTGTCATTGGGCGACACCTGGAATCTCCATTTCCATTTGAATGGACATTGATCAGACTCTGGGCTGAGGAGTCTCTTGGAAAGGAGAACGCCCTCCAGAGACTATGGAAGTAGTTATGGTAATGTAAAAGGAGGGAACATCCTGCCTGTAATACACATCCTCCAGCCCTGGAGGAGCCACCATTGTGCTGTTAATGAGGTGATGGAGACAGGAACCTAATCAGAAAGGTTTATCTCATTACATTATAAATTTAGTTTCATGATGTCACAAGACAGAAACCAAAACTTAATTATGAAGAGTCTAAAGATTCACATTTAACCTAATAAGATCAGTGATCACTGACTGTGAGGAATATAGAAATGAAATGCTGCATATATTGTATCTACCTGTGGGGCCAGTGTCCTGTATACAGGATATAGCGGGGCCCCAGGGGCTGGTGGACGGGTCACTCCCCTCTGTGCCCATCAAACATCAAAAGATCAAGCAACTTCATCCAGAAACCTCTGAACTTCTCATCCAGCTTCAGATTGTCACTTGATCTGATCTGCAATTTGTCACCTCATATAGAGATATATTAAACTAATCCAAAGGGAAATTGGGGAATTGTAATACAGACTGAAAATACAACCTCCCTTCTTTATATGTAACGACATTAATGGATATGCAAGGAATTTAGCTGAATATTGAGTTGAGGGAAACTTGTGGTTAAGGTCGGCCCCCATGGCCATCCCTGCAGATTGTACAGTACAAAACATTGGTTATTATACTGAAAGGGAGAGATTCGGCTTTCACTTGTAGATTTCAGATATTTATAGAAGCTCCAGAGTTTGGTCTGCACATCCAAAAAGTTTTCATGTATTCAAAGTAGCAGGAATGTTTTTTTTCTGTAATCGTCCATTTATTATACAAGGCTCCTGTGTAAATAAATTATAATCTACCAAACTGTCTACATAAATATAATTTATAAGACCAGAACTAATATATGAAATTACAGACACTTACAATGTCGCTGGTGCTGTAGAATAAGTACTTTTCTTCATATGTTAGTATCTATACAGATCTCATAACCTACAAATATTTACATATAAAATATTTTCAGACTATAGATCGTTTGGAGATTGTAGGAGATTTCTATATTTTGATATAATTTTTGTGATATATGAATTAATCTATGCATTTAATATTTCCCTTTAGCCCCCGGGGCCCGAGTGCATAGAAAAAATAGATCCAATGTATCTCTCTGTATAAGAGTCTGATCTCTATCTTATTCATCACTGGGGAAACAGTTGGAAACACTGGATATTTTAGGTGTAAATCCGGATGAACAGTAACATTGTTTTCAGAGAGTCTGTGCATTAGATCCTTCTCTCTCTATTAGTCCTACGGTGACTGATCCTTCTTGCAGGATTTCCCACTCTTCGCCCCATGTATTGTTTCCTGCAGAAGCTTTGGATTATATACAGAACAAAGGATTTTTAATGAGTATTTATAGGAAAACCTCTTGTACAGTGTGAGGTCAATTTATTCCATGTGCTATTCCCCATCAGGGCTTCCACCTCATGGCTTCAGATGTTTCTGCTATTTAGATGTGACTATTGTACTTGTTAGAGATCTTGCTTTTCGATAGGCAGGATGTTATGGAAATTATACTATGATCAGGGTCCAATAATAGAACTTTGGTCAATGGTCCTTTAAAATCATTACTGGTTTGTGACAATTATAGGTTGTTAAATTCCATTGAAAAGTCTTGGTTTTCATGGGACATATTTAGGATACAGCCCCTTTTGAGGGGGGAAAGGGGGGGCGGGTTTTTGTCACAAAAGTTAAACCAAAAATTTTTGGGCCTTTTTTTTTTAAACCTATTACATTTTAAATTCTATTTCAAGTTGTGCATATTTTTTTTTTTTTTTCAACATATTCTTAATTACCCAACTGGGATATTTTACTTCTATTTCATAAAATGAACCAAAAATGAAGGTTACTATTAGAAGTAATTTTTTAATTTGGATTTTCATCTGTCTTTCCTTCATTGTGTGACAGAGTAAGATAAGGTCTAAAAAATTTATTTCAGGAGTATTAGACTTCATGGTAATTTGTCATTTCCCAGTCTATACTATGTATTATTTGTATAAATGCTAAAGCTTCTAGTTTTCCAAATTACAAACAGGTCATCAATAAAATGTTAATAAAATACAATATAATTTTCTTTGATATTCATACAGGGATAAAATGCTATTAATTTTTTAAATCCGTCCATAAATAAAGATGGAGCTAGCTTTGTCCCCATCGCTGTGCCAACCAGCTGCTGAAAATATTACATACAAAGATATATTTTTCTAGAAAGATCCATAAGCTACCTAAGAAGAAAAACTTGTTTTGAGTATTTAAAATCACTGACTAACCCCAAGTGGCTTAAAATATAACTTTTAATATGATTATTTAAAATGTATTAATCCCCAAATTCTACTTATTGACATTGGATCAAAAATCCCACCACAGACTATTATAAAACAATAAGGACTCATGATTAGTTATGATCGGTCTTGTCACGGTCCTCAGTGCACTTGAGTCGTCCTGCTTGCAGTGTATATGGGATCACGTTTCCCACACAGCTGTTGGGATCAAAGGCAATTGATGTCTCGCCCTAGTAACATCTACACTCATCCCTTCCTAAACCCAACGGTTTTGGGGTGATGTAATGGCTTTTAGTTATCCTATCTCAGAGAGATCTAACCTTCCTAAATGTCATAATTGGTCCGGGGGCAGGACATTTTGACATTATTAACCACTTGTAAGGATATCCCAATGTCTCGCTAGAATCTGTCTAATCTTGGTAGCGTGATCATTTGTCCCGACTCCCTGTAATTCTGAAGATTTCATCTATCTTGGTTTCCATTATCTCTGATCCCAGTATTCAAAAGAGACTGATCTTGTTTTCAAGTGCATGATGGTAAATTGGTCTGAACACTGAGCCTGGATAACCCCCTTCTTGAAACCTATTTCACAGGTCTTCAGCTTGTCTATGGGGGTCCTCAAACAGCGAACAGTTCCTGCCCTATTCTGAGGTATTGCCCCTTTGGTATACCTCTCCTTTAAACTGAGTGGGTGATAGCTACCCACTTCAGGAAACTGTGGCCGTTTCCTTGCGGCATGTTTGTATCTTCAAGTTGTCGTGACAGTCTTTATAGATCTTAAGATCAAACAACTAAATTTGTCACTAATTTCACTTGTAAAGCACAGGCCCAGATAATTTTCATTGTGTACATCCATAAACAAGGTAACGTAATCAGTGTCATCCTGCCACAGCAAAAACACATCATCTATATTCCTGCCCCACATAATATCATAGATAATGGACCCCCTTTTCTCTCCGAAAATGGATGTCCTCCCCCACCAGCCCAGGAAAGATAGCATACAAGGGTGTACAGGGGGCTCCCTATCACTGAGCTGGTGGAAGATTCCTCATCTGAAGAGGAAGTAGTTATGCGTAACGACAAACCTTAGAAGTCCCAAGACAAACATTGTGGGCATTATGGTGGATCCCCCTGGTTTTCCTAAAAATGTAATTTGCCTGGGGGCCCAAAGATGATGCAATACTGCTGTATAAAGCCTCTACAACAATAAAGGCTAGTTTTACATTCAGTCTACTGTCAGGTTTTCAACTTTTCTCAGAAGGTCAAACATGTCCTGAAAATGTGATGGCAGTGATGACACAATTATATAGTCCTGCCCCCTTTGGTGATGGATCCTAATCCTGAGACAATTGGGTGCCCTTTTCAAGGGTCAATACCTTTTATGCACCTTTAGGAAATGCATAAAAAGTTGCCAACAGCAGTTATCTAGTCAAAAGGACACCCGATGCTTCTGGTCTAGAGCTTTTACTACTAGACTTTCTAGTTCACCAAAAAACTGGTCAGTGGGATCTTGTGTAAGAGTCATATAAACTTCCCCGTCATTAAACAAGTTCTCACACAATTTCCTATACTGTTCATGTCCTAAGATCAACAAGTTAACACCTTTTTATTGGAGGGTTTTATGACTATTCCGGGATCTATTTTTAAATTTGAGTAATAAAGAAATGAAGGTCCTTAAATCACTGGAAACTGTGTTTTAGAAGGGGATAAACGTTCAACATCTTTCAATAAGTTTTTTTAAAAAACTCAATTTCGGGGGTTCCATGGGGTTGAATTCTTGTACTCCTAATTCTCAAAACAGTTTAAAGGACCTAAACATGTTTACCATCATTCTCCCTCATTAAATCTGTTTAAGTCCAAACATCTGGAAGTAATACCCAATTGTTTACATAATTGAAAATCTCTTCCCTTTTAAATAACTTTTTGCCATTTTAATTTTCTACTGAATAACTTCAAATTTTTAATCCATGAGAACACCTTTAAATCGAGTGGTGGGGACAAAAGAGAACCCTTTTGCTGATACCCTTACGGCTACATCAGTCAGTACACTAGGGACTAAATTTATAATCTGGAGACCTCATTTTCTCATACTCTGTCTTGGACGTCTGTCCCTCAAGGAATAAGGGCGCCCCTCCAATTTCTCCAAAAAAGACTGCTGTACAGAAAAAGAATAGGAGGGTGGAACCGATGCAGATATTCCTTGAGACCTGCCACAGGGCGGGACCCCATCCCGTGTCAAATTCTCTAGCTTTCCAAATCTTTCACTTGGATTATCTAGTTCCAACGATCTATAGCTTCTGTCCCCTCTTCTCCCTTTTGAAATGAAACTACACCTAGGTCTTCTCTGACTAATACATGAATCACAAAAATCCGGGTCTGTGGACACTTCGGTATCTGTATGATCCTGTTCAAGTAAGGAGGAGAAAGCTCTTTTATCCTGAAACTCATTCAGATCCGTCATCTGTAGCTTGTTTGACAAAATAATGTGCCACCACTAGGAAGCTCCTTTTGAGTATAACAATGTCCTGTCTTAAGTTAAAAACTTGGAGTGTAGATTTAGATGATAGACAGCACTCCGTTGATATTATTACATATAAAGTTTAAGTATTTCTCCACATGCTCCAGAGGGATTACACAATGTGACACTAGTAAACTTTTTCTTTTTTTTTTTTTTACGTTTCATTCATGGACCTTTCTCAAATATTTCACTGTGAAAAATAACAAAGGTAAAAGTGTAGAATAAATATAAAGAATAGACATGAAAGTAGACATGAACAATACATATAAGGAATCTCCAAACGATAAAGCATATCTATGTGGAGAGAGTATCTCAATGAAGAATATACCCAAAAAATACAGAAAAATAATGTGGAAACAATGTACATAATATACAAGATGAAAATCGTACCAGGCCAAATGAAAATCATCAAAATACATATAAAAAGGTATGTATACCTAGCATGAATGAGACAATGCCTAGGGTCAATAGAGAAATGTACAATTGGATGAAGACATGAAGTTTAAGAAGTCCAACAAGAAAACCAAGTTAAGTAGATTTAATTGGAAAAATTAAATGAGTGTATGAAAATGGATAGTATAATGTATAAAGGGGGCATAGGAAATGTATGGCATAGGTATTTGATCATGTATATGATCTTACCAGTATCTTTAGTGTGATGGATAAGACATGACATAATAGCGGAGTTAAAAGATGCATAAGCCCAAAAGTATGCTGATAGATCCAACATTAAATGTTGTAAAGAACATTCTATTAAAACCCTACTGCACCCTAGATCTTACCGGTGGAGAAGGCTGTAAGGGGCTGTAGGCTAGCAGAGCTGAAGCCATGCGGGAGGCTCTGGCTTTCAGGCGCCTTTTATGAAGTGTAGAAGCGCAGCTTGAAATTAGCAGTGCGCACGTGTCGGAAGCCGGCTCATGGCAGAAGACAGAAGGTCTGAAAGCGTGAGAGACTAATGCGCATGCGCGGATCAATTGCACGGGCGCAGAAGAAGGAAAGGACAATGCAGTAAGTACTGTAGACAGTAGTTATAGTGTTAGAGGCTATATAACAGAAAAGAGAAGGGATAACTGGGCAAAGGAGGGTAACTAAGCGGAAAGTAAAAGATGATTGTGATAGTAGTAAGGAATAAAGGATGGGTAAATGAGAAGGAATAATGTAAATGAATTAATAAAGAAAATAAGGCTATAGCAATGAATAAAAAGATAAGAAGGAAAATAAGAGATATGAATTAATGTCGAGAATTGGGGTGAATAAAAGTGTGTGGGGGTGAGTAAAAAAAATTTAAGAAACTGGAAGTAAATAAAGAAAAGGAATCAAAGGGAAAATAAGAAAAAAGAAAGGAGAGGAAAAGACAGAGAAAAGAAGAAACAGAATGTGTATCTCACCCTGAGGTCATTCCTGATCTAACAATGCTGTTGGAAAAAAGAAATTTTATGGTAAAAGAAGGCATAACAAAGCCTGTATACAAAATCAAGCGAAAAAATAATCACATTCCCTATTGAGGCAAAGTGTGTTACGTCTGTGTGTCCAAAAGGATTCATGCTCTTTAAGCATATGAATATGGTTACCTCCGCTTCTCAGTCTTTTGACCTGTTCAAGTATCTGAAATCTTAATGGAGAATTGTCTTTCCACAACGGATTGTGGCTTTTTGGCTAGTCTGTTTTTTATTCTTTGGGTCGTTTCACCTACATAGAGCAAGCCGCAAGGGCATTTAAGTGCATTAATGACAAATGAACTGTTGCAAGTAAAATAAAAATAAAAAATCTATTTCATATCTTCTGCCTGATCTGGGATGTAATATACAATGACCTTTTAATGACCCTTGAACAATGTGAGCATTAAAGGCACTGAAAGTGCCTTTTCTGACAGTGCCTAAGGTTTGTTGAACAAGACCTGGATTGGGGGACCTGATATCAGCTTTGACCAGGGACTCTCGTATATTCCTAGGTCTTCTGGATCAAATCAAGACGGGATTTTGAAATTCCTCAATGCTAGAATTGGAATTTTTTAAGATGATCTAATGCTGTTTTATAATGTGATGTATGCCGTTCATCATTGGGTGATGGGTATTGAGGGAAAATCTCCTACTCATTTCCTTAAGCCTCTCGTTCCTGACAATGGGATCTGACACAATTCGATTGACTCTCATATACTGGAATTTTAGAAGTGTCCTTTACACTAGGGAAATGACAACTATTGTAATGTAGGAGAATATTTCTATCTGTGGGTTTAATGCATAAATCTGTACTCAGGGTATTGTCTATATTCCTTTTGACCAGGGTATCCAAAAAATTCAGTTTGTTTAGAGACGTACTGTATGGTAAACTGTAATTCTAGTGTAATAGAATTAAGCCATTGTAAAAAGGAGTCGAGTGCATGTCATCCTCCCAAATGCTAAATATATCAATATATCTCTTCCATAATTTAGCATGTCTTACATAAGTCATTATAGAAAACGTGGTGTTCCTCAAAATGGGCCATGTTAGACCCCATGGCTGTGCCACGTTTTTGAACATAGAACTCATCCTCAATGAGGAAAAAGTTCTCTTCTAAGATTAGAGGAAAGTATCTCAATGCAAAATCTTAACTCATCTGGAGTCAAATTTGCTTTCTGCAAAAGGACTATAGCACGATGGCTTCATTATCACTAAAATCTTGACAGACAATTCCACCTCCCTTTTATCTGCTGCTCGAATTAAGATTTCTTTGTTTTTAAAGGTTTTGAGCCATTTTTTTCAGCTTTCACTGGTAATTTTCTACCGAGTTTTTGCAATCTATGCAGAGTCTAAGCCATTAAACATTTGCATATTGTGAAATGTAAAAGGATAAAATTTTGATTTTACTTTCACTAATATTCTTTTTCCTTCATCAATTGGATTTTTTATCACTATTTTTCGGACTATAAGACACCTAGGTTTTATAGGAGGAAAATAGGAAAAAATATTTGAAGCAAAAATTCCCTGCTGAAGTGTAGTGTTTATTGGTACCATTTTGCGGTCGATGCAACTTTTGAACACGTTTTGTTCTGTTTTTTTGGGGGGGATATGAAATGACAAAAAAAACAAATACAATTTTGGCATTTTGGAATTTTTTTTACTTTTATGCTGTACGGGATGAATGATCTGTTTTTAATCAGACTTTTATGGTCATGTCGATACCAACTATGTGTAACTTTTTTTATTTGTAAAATGGCCAAAGTGGGGTATTTTAAACATTTTTTTAACTTTTTTTTTACTTCAATACTTAGTCCCCCTAGGGTACTTGAACACCAGAGGCAGAATCCTTTGTCCTATGCAGTACTATTGTACTGCTGTATATAGGATTTTCATTCATTACCTATAGGCAACTAATTCCCCCCACCCTCCTTCATTCAGCTAGATATTGCAGCTGTGATCGATGCAGGGATGGAGCCGGCCGTATCCCTATGGTTAGCGGCAGCTTCCGGCTGTGCTGATCAGCCACATGCTGTGCAGCACACCTTTAACCCCTTAAATACTGCATCATCGTTCCTCTTCACCGTCCTGCCAGCCTGAGAGAGCTCATTCGGACTATAAGACGCATCCCCCAACTTTTGAGGAAAAAAGTGCAACTTGTAGTAGTAAAAATAAGGTACTTTTGTGTCTATTTACTGAAAAGTCTGTTACATTGGGTATATAAGATTGTAAAAGATTATTCATCTTAAAGGTTGTGGAGTACAAATGCTGGAGCTCTCACCTAGTGCCACACTGTTTATAAACTATCAGCTCCATTTCCAGGCATAATCACTCACCTGGTTGTGTTTTCTGCAGCCGTACGACACAATATGTAGGTGGGTTCAGTAGCCCAGTATTCCAGTTGTCACCAGAGAGTCCTCTCGGTCAAATATCTGCACCACGGTATTACTGATAAATAATCCAAACATTGCAGTATTTTCTATGTAGAATGACTGCTATGGGGATAAATGGTGGCGCTACACACTGGAGAGATGTAAGAGAATACAAAATATAAGTATGGAAAATGAGTCTATGTGATATCTATTGGGAAACATAGAAGAGCATAAAGATGAAAATGAACAAATTTTGTGGATATAAAAGTCAACAATAAATTAGAAATAAAAATAAATCACTGAAAGTGTAAATACATGAGAAATGTCTGAGGAACTTGAGTACATTGTGAAATGTGAATAAAGTGTGTGGAGAATGATGGTGAGATCGACTAGAAGATACAATAGTGGAGACGGAGGGGACCATTTTAATGTATGAATAAAACATAAATGTATCTGAGAAGGAATAGAAGGAAGTGATGAACCAATTGATTGAAGAAATGTCTTCTCCCTGATTTGTGGTGATGGTGGAGTTTATACGCCCAGATCGTTGCTCTATAGAGAAGACGTTCAGAATGATTAGGGGTAAACCTGGTGACTCATTATACGGAAACCAGTGAAACCAGAGGATCCCCCAATAAATGTCCAATGCTTTAGGAGGAGATGGTGACTCTCTGAATAGACTGTGCGGCTGGTGGTTCTTGTGAAGTAATTGTTAGTAATCCTTGTAGATGAAGAGGTGGGGGTCTCCAGGCGCAGTCATATCAGCAGATGCTACTATAGCAGATTATTTGCTTTAGTTGTGTGAAAACTTTATAGGACGGGCCCCACTAAAACCTCTAACCTGACTCTCAGATATATATTTATATAAGCCAGAGGATCCTCCAATAATTGTCCAATGCTTTAGGAGTAGATGGTGACTCTCTGAATAGACTGTGCTGCAGGTGGTTCTTGTGAAGTAATTGTTGGTAATCCTTGTAGATGAAGAGGTGAGGGGTCTCATATCAGCATATGCTACGATAGTAGATTATTTGTATGTATGTATATATATATATATATATATATATATATATATATATATATATTGCATGATTGACTCGAAAGTTAAAACCATTGCCAATTTATGAAAAACTATTTACCATAATCATGTTTGTATAAAAAACAATTTTTAATTTTTGTATACAATTTTGATATTTATTAAAAATCAGTTATTGAAACCAGCCTACAATAACCACAGGACACAATACAGTAACACATCTGTCATACATAGCAATGAGACATAAACCACAGGCTAACCTACACTAAACCTCACATAACATGCTCCACTAGCAGACCTGCACACATCAAGCATTACCAGCAATAAACCACAGACCTATGAAGGGAAAAGGGGGGAAAGGAAATAGGGAAAGGGGAGGATGGGTCACAGGCCCGAAGCTTTATTGAAAGACAGACACAAGGAGGCGAGTGGGGGAGGACAGGGACTAATATTCATCCTTCTCCGCGTCCTTGGTGAGTAACTTTAGTCACAGTTTGGATATCCTAGGTGTTACCCATAGGATTTCTGTTTTCCTGTTGGGAAGGGTCCTCTATTTTCCATGACCGATGAATATATTTCATGACCACATCCATGACTGAGCTTCTCTCTGAGGCTTCGATGGCCAACAAATCCCAGAACATTCCTACAGCATCAACATCAATGGTCTTCCACATCTCTGGAGGGGATAATATATCCATTCTCACCTGCCACCAGACAAAGTCCTTATAATGCTCATCACAGCCCAGCGCGTGATGCCAAGGGTAGAATCCAGTGACACCACTATAGATAAGAACCCCAAAGGCCCACGCGTCAAGACTGGGATGTAGAACCAACTGATGTCCTCTTTTCAAGCTGCAGAGTTCAGGAGCATGGTGTGGCTTACACCGGGACAGGGAAGACACACATGTGCCCTGGAGGCGGGTGAAGCCAAAGTCCGCCAGCTTTATCCAGTGACATTCTGCATCCATCAGAAGAATGTTATTCATCTTGAGATCACGATGAACCAATCCTCTGCTGTGCATGAAGTCCAGAGCGCTGGCTATCTGGAGAACACACCGCTTCCACATGTCCTCCTGCATGCCAACCTGAGCAGAAGACAACACAAGAGATCACACAGCTGAACAGATAGGACAATCTCTTAGACAAAACACCACAACCAGCTCCCCAATCCTTAAAATACATGGACAACCTCATAAGACATAGACAAACTGAGGATTTTTCCATGACCTCTACCAAGATACAGTATAAATGGGGTGAAGAACTCCAGGGAAGTTGGATGATGACTCCCATTAGATCTGTCATGGTGGCCTCCAGCTTAACCAGAAATGGCTGAGTAGACCATGTTTACAGTTGGAGGGATGAGGGATGTTCCAGGACAGAAACTTACCCTAGGTTTAATGATGGAATCTAGATTTCCTGCTGGTGCCAATTCCAAAACGATCCCGAAATCCCTACTGGTCTGGAAGACTATCTCGTGAGTGAAGATGTGTGGGTGTAGAGATGGGCGAATTGATTCTAACGAAGTGGAATTCGTTTAGAATTTCAGGAAAACTTCGGTTCGGAACGAAGTCGAACTTTGGGGTACTTCGGGTGAACGAAGTGTGCTTTTGATTGATAAAATGGCTGCGAGCACATGGCGCTACATGGGGCAAAGCACTCTGGGAGGAAGAAGGGCATAGCCTGCATGACATGTGCAGAGATGAAGCCAATCAGAGACCGGCGGGATTCTGTGACGTCACCGCACTATATAAGACCGAGCGCGCCGCTGGGAGCTCACACTCCTCTCACTGTACTGACAGGGAAGGTGCTGCTGCGGGTGATAGCGCTTTCTGAAGAACTGATTTTTATACAGCGATTTCTGTGGGGTGTCTCAGCTTGTCTCAGAGACTGTTCTCTGAATGTTCTATTTCTGATTTTTTGGGGTATTGGATCTGAAATCCAGTGTGCGTCCACTGCAGCTGCATATACATTCAATATCCAAGTGGGATCTAAGCCAGTTCCTGTTGTATTCATTTAAAGAAACAGCGTTTTTACAAT
>JAODAL010075137.1:0-14113 GCA_025379985.1 Phyllomedusa bahiana
TAGGTAAAAACTGTGAAAAAAATCCGGTGGGGGATAGCAATTGGTGGGTGGGGATAACACATGCTCATGAATAAGCTGGACACTTTTCTGGCTGGAATCTGCCAGATTTGAGCATTACTTACTCTGAATTTGCTGCATCATACAATAAGGGACACAGAGTTGGAAACAGCACGTCTGTCACTAGCTTGTGCTGTCCTCATCTAGGGTAGCATAAACTATGTTACAGGTTTCCTTTAAAAGAAATTCAACATCGTTAATTTTTCACTTTGGCCACTAGGACACTTCCTGTTGTATAGAGAACAATATTCAGCAGTCTCCTCACAGGCAAAATTACAAAGAAAGGTGACACCTATTTGAAATAAGCAATGGTCACAGATCAATAGTTGAATCCACGCCAGGCATATTGGGCATTTTTTCTTATGTGCTTTAACTTTGTTGTTACTTACAGATCAGGTACTAAGAATGTTAAAGCTAATGGGTTATCTAAAAGCTTCTGTGCCAGCCACTCACCCCAAGAGGATCTAGTACCTATCTTGCCCAAGGAGACTGTTGTCTAAGCTATTTCCCCTGATTTAGCCACTATGATTAAGACCCACCAGGATATGTTACCTGCTAATTGTCCTGTTTCGAAAGTCTTTGTCCCCACTCAGTTCCGGCTACGATTATTAAAAGAATTTCATGATTCTGTATTATGTGGACATCCTGAAGTGTCTGGCATAAAGAGACTTATTTCTCGTAACCACTGGTGGCCTTCATTGTCTCATGATGTGGAGGCCTATGTGGCATCTTGTGAAGTTTGTGCTCGGGTGAAGATTCCCAGAACTTGTCCTCCTTGCGAACTTTGCCCTCTACCTGTACCTGAACATCCATGGACCCACATATTCATGGATTTTATGACTGATCTCCCTAAAACAGAGGGCAAATCTGTTATTTGGGTGGCAGTGGACCATTTCAGTAAAATGTGCCATCTTGTTCCTTTAAGGAGGTTACTGTCATCCAAATAAGTTGCTGAACTATTAATTAAAAATATTGTTAAACTGCATGGTTTACCAGAGAGTATTGTTTCAGACAGAGGGGTTCAGTTTGTTTCCTGATTTTGAAGAGCTTTTTGCAAGGCTCTGGGTATCATCCTGTCCTTCTCCTCTGCCTTCCACCCAGAGACTAATGGGCAGAAAGAGAGGGTAAATGAAATGGTAATGCAAAAACGCTATTATTATATCTTTGATCAGTAGACACATTGGGTAAAATACTTACCTTTGGCTGAATTTGCCATTAATAATCAGGATAGTAGCTTGTCTGGTACCTCACCATTTTACTGTAACTATGGTTTTCACCCAAGGCATGCATCATTTTCCAGTGATACATCTGATAACAGCGGGGTGGATGTTGTCATTAAAGATCTGTGCATATTCTGGGCCCAAGTTCAGAAGAACTTGGTTAATACCCAGAACATCCAAAAGAAAAATTGTAATAGACGGCGTCTTTGTTCTAGAGGGTTTGCTGTTGGGGATAAAGTATGGTTATCCTCCCGAAATCTTTGATTAAAAGTTCCCTCTGGTAAACTTGCTCCACGTTTTTTGGGCCCATATATAGTTCAAGAGGTGGTTAATCCGGTGGCAATATTACCTATGTGTATCCGCATACACAATGTTTTTCATTGTTTGCTTCTTAAGAGGTACATTCAGCCCGTGACTCCGCCCTCTAGACCTCCACATCCAGTTCGTATAGAGGGTGAGTTAGAATATGAAGTTGTCCGAATCTTGGACTCCCGAAAGTTCCAAAGGTCACTGCAGTATCTGGTCCACTGGAAGGGTTTTGGTCCTGAGGAGAGATCGTGGGTTCCGGCTAAATCCATCCATGCTGATCACCTGGTCAAGGAATTCCACGAGTCTCACCCAGACAAACCTAGACCAGGAAAGGGTCCGGTGGCCCCTTCAAAAAGGGGGTGTACTGCCAGGGCTAGGCAGCATTCAGTTTGCAGGTTGCAACATTCTGCAGCAGCTGATTTGCGACCCCATCCTGATAGAAATTCTGCTGGAAGCTCTTTGTGTGACAGAGGCCCAGCCACTCTGGACAGAAAGCGTGTCACACCCACCAATGGGATGGCCCAGAGACTGCTCCAATCAGCTACAGGGGCGGTGTCTGGGAACCACATTTAAACTTCCGGCAGACTGAGTGCTGCTCCTGTGATATTTTCATGGCTGCCTTTTCTTAAGAGTGCTTTGTTGTTTGCTAGCTTTATCCATGTACCAGACCCTTGCTTATTATTTGACCTCGACTTGTTCTCTAATTTTATATCTCGCTCCCGATCGTGTTTCTGTCCCTTGGCTTGTTTCCCGGTTTCTCTCTTGTCTCTCTTGTCTTGTCTTGTCCGTTTTGTGACCTTACTTTACTGATCTGTTACTGACCTTAGCAGCACAGGAACTGTTGCCCAGTTGGAGTCTGCCACCTATGGCAGCACGTCAAGTAGACAGGGACAGTGGGCTGGGTTCCAGTTAGGGCTCACTGTACCTCCCTTGATGTGACAGTATATATCTAAAATTGTTAAGATGTTTATTAAAAACAGCTCAGAAAAGATGGCTGCCTCATAATCATGTGCATTAGAAAATAAAGACGATGAAAATAAAATGTATCATTATCAGCTCCTATTAATGAAAAAATATAATTGATAAATTCCTTTTATTAAAATCTGTAAACCGGTAATTCAATTTGCAAAAATATGAAAGGCATGTGGTCAAAATAAATGAAGCCTATCCCCATTATTTTCGTCAAGTGCAATAATTCAAAAAAAAAAAATCTAACAAATTAGCATGTGGGTTGAGAACAGACAAAATTTCTTAAAGAACATAGTTATTTCCATATATCTATTTTCTCATAATGATTAAAGTATCAAGTATTTACACATGGCAAATGTGGTTTACAGCTTCAAAAAGGGGCAGAGGTTTTTCCCAGGTAGTGATAGACCAATAAAAGGCAACTGTGGATATTGGGCGACATGTATGAAAAATGGTGCAGATTAGAAAGTTGTACTTCTCAGTAGGTTAATGTGGCATTAGTTAGTATGTATAAGTGTCTCATAGCAATTTATAAATGTGTCCCACTGTGAGACAAAAACATGTGCTAAAACGTGCAATTGAATTTGTCTCGCCAGTTTGAAATTGGCATGGATTAGTATGACATTTGTGCACCACATGCTATTGAGACACATTCATGAATGTGGTGCGACATGGTCTCTATGAATTGCTGCATACAAAATTGTCGAGGGTGTCGGATGTGCGTTAGTTTTTGTCAAAAGACCTTTTAAAAATGTCTTGGACAAGGGCAAAATTAGTTTTTTGGGCACAAATCATTACATAAAACTGGCACAGTCCCATTCATACATGTCGCCCATAGTGTTTTTGGACTTTGAAAAAGTGCTTGACATTGTCATGCTACATAGCTAATGGGTAAATAATAAGTAGATTATTTTTGAAGGCATTAGTTCCACAAAAACTTACCTTTAGAAGCAAAATTCTATTTTTTTGTTTAAAAATTTAAAAGGGTTTTCTACCACTGACCTTTCCTTCCAGAGCAGTGATGTCAATGGAATGGCAGGTGACTGCTGAAGCCATTGGCAGACATGCGCCGATTGTCTTGCTTGCTGGTTTCACAGCAAAGTATGTACAGTTCCAAAAGCCATATCTCTCAACCTTGCTCTTTTTAACAAGTTTGCCTTGTAAAATGAACAGCAAAACAAATGGAGCCTATGTAAATGTTCCCCCAAATTAAGCATTATTAATGTACAAAATATAAGGATTTCAATGATGTAATGTATCAGCTTACAATACAACACTTATTAATATTTCTTTTTTATGCTTTTTTAATATTGTCCTTTAAAAATGTCAGCTAATGTATAATACTTTCTTTATTTTGACAGCTTCTAGTTTTGCAAAATAAAAGCCTACAAATTTTTTTAAAATTAAAGGGGGGGGGCCCCAAAATTTTAAAAAATTTTCCCCTTTTTTTTTTAAAAAAAGGGGTTTTAATTTTTAAAAAATTTTTAAATTAAAAGGGGAATTTTTTTAAAAAAAAAAAATTTTAAAAAGGGGTTTTTTTAAAAAAAGGGCCCTTTTAAAATTTTTCCCCCCCAAAAAAGGGAAAAGGGGGTTTTTTTAAAACCCCCCCTTTTTTTTTGGGGAAAAAAACCCCTTTTAAAACCCCAATTAACCCCCCCCAGTTTTTTTTTTTTGGGGCCCCCCCCAAAATTTTTTCCCCCCCCCGGGGAAAAGGGGCCCCAAATTGGGGGGAACCCCCCCCTTTTTTTGGGGGGGTTTAAAACCCCTTTTAAAGGGAAAAATTTTTTGGGGGTTTTTTCCCCCCCCCCCCCCTTTTTTGGGGCCCCCTTTTTTTGGCATTTTTTTAATTTTAAAAAAAAAAAAAGGGGGGGGGGCCCCCCCCCCTTTTTAAAAAAAAAAAAAAAAAAACCCCTTTTTATTGTTTTTTTAAAATTTTTCCCCCCCCCCCAAAGAAAAAGGCCGGGGGGTTTAAAAAAACCCCCCCTTTGGGGGGCCGGGAAAAAAAAGGGGGCCCCCCCCTTTTTCCCCCCCCCCAAAAAGGGGAAACCCCCCAAAAAAAAAAAAGGGGGGTTTTTTAAAAAGGGGGTTTTTTAAAAAAAGGGGCCCAAAAAAATTTTAATAAAAAAACCCCAAAAAAAATTTTTTTTCCCCCCTTTTTTTTTAAAAAAAGGGGGAAAAAATTTTTTTTTTTCCCCTTTAAATTTTAAAAAAAAAAACCAAATAAAAATTCCGGGGTTTTTTTAAAAAAAATTTTTTTTTTCCCAAAGGGGGGGGGTTCCCCTTTTTTTTCCCCCAAAATTTTTTAAAAAAAAACCCCCCCCTTTTAAAAAAAAGGGGGGGTTTTTTTCCCCCCGGGGGATTTTAAATTTTTTTAACCCCCCCCCTTTTTTTTTTGGGGGGGGTTTAAAAAAGGGGGGGCCCCAAGGGGGAAATTTTCCCCCCCCCTTTTTTAAAAAAGGGGAAAGGGGGGCCCCCCCCCCCCCCAAAAAGGGGCCCTTTTAAAAAAAGGGGGTTTTTCCCCCCCTTTAAAAGGGCCCAAAGGGGGGGCCCCTTGTTTTCCCCCCCCCAAAAAAGGGTTTAAAAGGGGAAAAAAAAATTTTTTCCCCCCCCCCAAAAAGGGTTTTTTTGCTGTCAGATATTTTTCCCGGTTTTCTAAACCCCGAGTGCAGTCTCTTGTGGTAATAGCTGACATCTAGGGAAAACAGTACAGGGGGACAGAAAAATTAGTGGGAGTTTTTCAAACTGAGGGTTTAGGGCTAAAAGGGGAAACGCCGGGCCTGGGGAAGCTTGGGGGGAGGCCCCGGGAAAGCCGCGGGAAATTGGGGGGACATGGGGGGGGGGCCGTGGGGTCGGGAAAGGGGGGGGGCCAAGGGCCCGGGAGCGGGCCGCGGGGGAAGGAATGTTCCTAAAGTTGAAAGGCGTGCTTCAAGCGAGGTGGACGCACCCCGAACACTCCTCCTCCCCCTTACAAAGTGAAACCCAAAGGCTGAGGTACATGAGATTGCTGGGGGAGACTCCCGGGGCTGGGGCCGGGGCGACGCGGGGGGGCGGCCTGGTTTGCGGGGGGAAGTAAAGCGCCCGGGGGCCCGGACCCGTGGGAGCGGGGGGAGACCCCGGTTAGGAAGGTCCGGGGGGGCACGCCAGGCCTCCTAGGGGTTTTAACCCGGGGAAGTCACCCCCTAGAGCCTGCCGCAGCCGAAGGGCCCCTCTCGGGCCCCTTTCCGGTCGGGGGGGTTTTGTGCAGTTGCTCGGGGGCGCGTCCCCCCCGGGCCCGGGAGGAACCCCACCCGGGCAGGGGGGTTCAGCGGGGGGCCCCCCAATGGGCGGGCGGCAGGCACGCGGTCTGGGGTTTAGTGGGCCCTCTTCGGCGGTGCGGCGGTGGTTCGGTAAAACCGACCTGATAAAGCCCCCGGGGTCGGGGTTTGCTGCCATTCGCTTTAGGAAACGAGGCCGGGGCAGTGAAAATGGGGGAGCGCGGGCACGGTCGGCGGGCCCCTTTCCGGTTTCCGGGTCGAGGGGAGCGCTTTGGGCGGGGGAGCGACATGAATTCGCCTCGGGTTTATTCCCCTTTGGGGGGGGGTCGGGTTTGGGTTCAACCGGGGTTCCGCAGCGGAGGGTGATGTTTTCCGGCTTCAGTGGTTTTCCCTTTCCCAAGGTGGCGGTTCCCCCTCGGCGGGGGAGAGGAGATTTGGGGCCCATTCGGGGATTTCCCATTGGTGGCTGGCGGGTCCACACCCCCCCGCAGCCGGTGATTTATGCGTAGTCCTCTATTTTTCCCCAAAAGGTTAAAATTATCGGGGGTTTTTGGGGGGCCCGGGGAAAGCAGTGAGCGTAGCGGGGCAGGATAGGGCCGGGGGGTTCCCCCGGGGGGTAGAAGTGGCGGAGTTAGGGCTTTGGGGGAGCTGGGTAAGGGATTACTGGGGGGTTGGGGGGGTGGGGGAGTCGGGGGGGTTTTCAGGATTCCCCACGGCTTGGGTGCAGCCGGATTTAACCGGCGGGGGGGGGTTTGGGGGGGTGGGGGGGAGGGGGGGGGCGGTGGTTTTCCATTTCCGATTGAGGCAACCTGCGGCCGAGGGGGAGGGGGGAAGTGGGGGGGGGGGGGCAAAAAAAAAAATAATAAAAAAAAAAAAAAAAAAAAAAAGAAAAAAAAAAAAAGGGGAGAGTGATGGTGTTCGTTTGGGACGACAGGGGAAAAAGGGGGAGGGGTATTGTCCCCTTCAAGGGCCCACTGGGGGCTCACCTGGGGGCAGGAGGGCTTTGAAAAAATTTTTGGAAGGACGAGTATGTGGAAAATTTTTTTTCACTGCCCCCTTTGGGGGGAAAATTTTAAACCCGGGAATAAGGTTAAAAAAGGAGGAGAAGGGAAAAAAAGGGGGATGGGGAAAAAAAACGCCGGGGGCCGGCTCATTCCCAAAACTTTTACAAAGGCTGCAGGCTTTCCCCAATTCTGGTTTGGTGGTGGGGGAGAAGGCCCCGGGAAAAATTTTTGCTCCGCTTTTTTTGGGGATGGGGGGGGGGGGACGCTATCGGGAGGCCCTCATCGGGTTTTTTGGGGGCATGGCGGGGTTTGCTTTAAGATGACATTTTCCGTCAGGGGAAAGGGAAGTTGGCCCAAGTATTCGGGGGGACCATAAGGCTTTTTAAATTGAGGGTGATGACGCCAACAGGGTGGGGCGGGCCCCTTTGCGGGTGGGGCCCGGGCTCCCCCCGGCCGGGGGGAAATTTTACCAACTCCGGGTATGGGAGTTGGGAACAGGCGGGGGTCAGAAAGGATTATCCCGGCAGTTTAATGACGGCCAATGAAAATATGGACCTATTTTTTGAAAGATTTAAGCACGTTTGTCCGTGTGTGCCGGTACCCCCTCATGGGGCGCAAAATGTTTTGGGGAAGGGTGGGGGAAAAAAGGGATTGCCCAAAACAATAGCCGGGGGGGGGCGGACTCCGGTAAAGGGTCCAAGAGATGGGGCCGTTTTCAAAAAGTAGATTAGGATAAAGGGGCCGGGGGTTTTTTGTTACGCGTTTTGGTTTTCAAAGGGGTTTTAGGATTCCGGCACCGGGGATCACCAGGTTCCTGGTTTTTTTGGGGAAAATCTGGGTTTGGGTTTTTACGAAAAACCCGGGGGGGGTGGTGGAGGGAAAAGTTGAGAAAGGATGGGGGGGGTCCCCCCCCCCCCCCCAAAGGGTAAAAAATTTGGCCCCCCCCCCCCCCGGCCCCCCCCCCCCCTTTCCCCCCCCCCCCCGTCCCCCCCCCCTTTCCCCCCCCCCCCCCCCCCCCCCCCCCCGGGTTAAGGCCCCCCCCCCCCCCTGGATTGGGGACCCCCCCCCCCCCCCCCCCCCCCCCCCCCCCCCCCCTTTTTTTTTGGGGGTTTTGGTGTCCCAAAAAAAAGAGCCGAAAAAAGTTTGGGGCCTGTACCCTTTTGTCTTTCCCCGAAAGGTCGGGTCGGTGAACGAGGGGGTTTCCTTCGGGGGGGTATGTTCGGGTTTTTTTTCCCAACTCTTTCGATGCCGCGGTTTTTTTTTTTTTTTTTGGGTTGGGGTTTGGGGGCAGGGGGGCGTTTAATGGAAAAAAACGGATGGGAAATCCGCGTTTCTTTTTGCTCCCGGGGTTCCCCAGAGAGTCTGAGGCTTTTGGGTTGTTACGGGGAATGAGGAATTTTTCGTTGATCGTTGTCTTCCTATGGGTTTTTTCCTATCTTCCCGCATTTTTTGGGGTTTTTTTAGCCTTTTTTCGGGAGTGGGTGGTAAGGGACGGGGCGGGGTGCATTGGGTTTCATCCCCCTATTTGGATGATTTTCCTTCTGAAAGGCCCCCGGGGGGGGATTGGGAAAATTTGTAGTCATTTTTTTGTGTTTTTTTTTGATTTGGGTTGGGGGCCGGTTTGGGGTTCCTTTTAGCCCCAAAGGGGAAGAGGGGGGGCCCATCCAGTGTTTGGGTTTTCCTTTGGTATTTGAATAGTTTCCGGTTGATGGAATGTAAAATTGCCGGATGTAAGGGTTTCCCTTGAAAGGAAAGGGGTTTGGGGTCCTCTCGTTTGAGGAGGATTCATTGAAAAATTGCAGTCCCTATTGGGAAAATTTAAAATTTCCGTTTGTGGGGAAAATTTGCCGATGCGGAGGGGGTTCTCCCCCGGCGGCGGGCCCGAGGGGGGCCCGCGGGGGTTCGGGGGCCTAAACCCATTTTGTGCGTTGAAGGGGCGAACTTGGGGAGGATTTGTTGGGGGGTGGGACGAGTTTCGGGGCCTTACTTTTGGGCGCCCCAATAATTAAAGGAACGGGGGTTTTCCCAAATTTCGGAAATGGATATTTTCAGGGTTGCCGCGGGGGGTCAGGTTTGGGGAGGGGTTTCTGGGGGGGGGGGTTGGTGTGTGGGGGTTTGGGGCCTCACGCGGGTTCGAGCCGGATGGGTAAGAATCTGGCGTTTGGGGGTTTTTCCCCCGATTGTGGGGCGGGTGGAACTGTGGGGAACTGCTTTCGGGGACCGGGGGTTTAGGTTTTTTTTTGGGGGCAATATGGGGGGGTTCGGGGCCCATCAACAGTTTTCCCCGCTTCACCCTCGGGTTGTTTCGCCTGTTGCGGCATTTCTTTTCCCGGTGTTTGGTCACTAAAAAATGCGAAATGTGGTAGCGGAAAAAGTGCCGGGGGGTTTCAAATTCCATTGCTGTTTCTCTCTCTCGTTTTGCAGGGGGATTTGGTTCCGAACCTTGGCTCCGGGGGGGCCGGGCGAGCAAGGGCGGGGATTCCCCGGGTCTGCTTTGGAGCGTGGTTGGGGGGGCGGACCCCCTTATTTGGGGGTCATTGGGGGAAAAAAACCCCCGGTCGGCTTATGGGGGGGCGGCTTGGGGGCGGGGGGGGTTTGACTGGTTGGGTAGTTTGGTGGCGTGGTTTTTAACAGTGATTGGGGTGGGGGGCCTTGTTATTTTGGTTGGTTTGGGCAGAAAGGTGTTTTGGGTTCGGTGCCCCCAAGTGCTCGTTCTTTGCGGTTTTGGTTTTTTGGTTTCAAGCTGCGTGGGTCAGCCAAAATTTTAAAACCAAAGGATTTTTTTGGTGGGTCGAGCATGGAGGGTGCATGAGTGGGGAAGGGAAACTAAGGATGGGCGTCATCCAGTGGTTTTTTTTTGCTGGAGCGGGGTTTATGGCAGATGGAGTCGGGGTGGCCCATAGGGGCCTTTGAGTTTGGGATTATTCAGGCTGGCTTTTTCAATTTGCCTTTTTTTTGGGCCCTGCGGGAAATTTTTTGGGAAATTTGGGGTCCCCCCCAAAATTTGGGTAAACCCCCCGGGGGGATATTTGGGGGCAGATGTGGTTTAAACCTTGGTGACAGGGTGGAATTTTTGGGTTTGGCGGAAACAAAACGGATTTGGTTTTTGGGTTTAAGGGGGGTAGGTTGTGGGTTTGGGGTGGGGTGGGGGGGTTCCAAAACATTTTTCCCGGTCTGGGGTTTGGATGCTTTTTTTTGGGGGGAAAAGGGGGGGTTGAGTTCGGTTTTCCCCTTTTTTGTCACGAGGATGGTTCCTTTTTATCGAGAAAATTTAGTTTTCAGCCGGGCCGGAGATTTTTGGCCCCCCTTTTGGGGTTGGACCCGGCGTAGTTTTTTCCCCACCCTTTTAGAATAGGGGCGGGGACGGAGGCTTTCTAGCTTTGGGGTTTTGGCTCCGGAGGGTGGTCAAGGGAAAATTGGGGGGGTGGGAATCAGGGCCCTTTTAATCTGATGTCCCGGCCCGACCCCGGTTTTAAGGGATTGGGGGGAAACAGGGATTGGGAGGGGCCCTGGGGTTGGGGGTCTTTCCCGGGCCTTTTCCCCGTTTTCTTTCTTTCTTTTTGCTCCGGGCCCCATTTAGGGCTTTGGGTTTTGGGCCCTTTGTTCGTCCATTGGGGCGCGGAAACGGGCGGGGCGTGAGGGCCCGGGCGGAAGACAGCTGGGTTTTTGCTTTAAAGGGTTTCCATCCTTCGGGGGGATTGGCCGGGGAGGCATGTTGTGGTCCAATTTTTCTGGCGGAGGGCCTTCATTTTTCCGCCTGGAAACCCCACCACAGGGGTTTGGTTTTGGCATGTGGGGGGTTTAAAAAACCCTTGGGTTTTAGGACAGGTCGGGAGTTGATCAGGGATATTAAGTCGGATTTATTGAAAAACTATGGGGGTCGTTTCCTAGAAAAGGGGTTTGTGGGTCAGACATGGGGGTATGGGCAAGCGTGGGGGGGGGCTGGTCGGGGGGAGCGCCCCGAATAAGGGGGGTAAAAAGCGAATAGGAGGGGGTCCAAAGGGTTTTTTGGGGCCCGGAATTGGGGGAGTGGGGGCCCGGGCCCATCGGGTTTTGGGGAAACCAGGGGAAAGGGAATTTTTGGCCCCCAGTTAAAGGAGTGCACCTCAATGCATGGGTTTGGGACAGTGGGCGTTTGGGCCCCAGGAAAGGGAAATTTAGGGGCAAAGGGGGGTGGTGGGGGGATTCGCAACCAAAGAGGTTTGGGATGGAAAAGGTCCCTGTGGCGTTAGGGGTTTCCCTTTGGGGGTTGGTGGAAAAAAATTTTGGGGTGGGGAGTCAGAAGGAAGTTTTATTCCCCCAATTTTTGGATGGAATTTTGGGGTTTTGGGCTGGCAAAGGTTTTTGGGTCCTTTAGGGTAAAAATCCCTGGGAGGCGGGGGTTGGTTTAAACCATTTTAAAATGGCTTCGGTGCCCCCCAAGCCAGTGGGTTTCGGTGAGGGTAAAAGGTTTTTGGGGAAAAAAGTATGGTTCGCCAGTTTTCTTTTCTTTTCCCAAGGGGCCCCCCCCCCCTTGTTGGGTTGGGGGGTGGTTTCTTTTAGTAACCTGGGGAAAAAGGGGGTTGGTCTTTTTAAGTTCTTTACAGAAAAGGGGGGTTTTTTTAAAGGGGGGTTTTAGGGACAATGCTTGTGCTAGTTTTTATAGTTTTTTATGGGTTTTTGAATTTTGTTAATAAAAGGCTGCTTTGGCCCAAAAAAATTTTCCCAAAGTGTTGTCCAGTGCTTTTTTTCCAATTTTAAAGGGTGGGGGGTTTTTAATGTGGGGGGAGGGGCAACCTGGGTTGGGGAAAAATTTTCCCTTTGGGGCCCGGGGCATGGAGGGGTAAGGTTTTTATTTAAAATGGGGGGACGGACTCTGTGTTGCGTTTGGGGCAAGGAAAGGGGCCGGGGCCCGGCGGGAAACGGGGGGAGGCGCTTTTCATGACCGCGCACGCAGGGGCGGCGGGCCGTGACGTCGGGAAAGGGGAGGGGCCAACGGCCGGAGAGGGCCCGGGGGGGAGGAAGTGTTCCTCAGTTTTTCGGGCGTGCTTCAAGCGAGGCCACCCCCCCGCCCCCAAATTTGGTTGGGGTGTTTTGGGCATTGTGGGGACTGTTTTTTTTTTGTTTGGGGGGGTCGCGGTGGCCGGGTGGCGTTGGGGTTCCCTTTGGGGTGGTGGAACAAATTGGGGTGAGGGATTTAGGGAAAGGGGGTTGATTCCCTCCAAAAGAGGATGGATTTTGTTTGGGCTGGGGAAGGTGGGGCTTTTCCTTTTTGGGTTTAAAAAACCTTTTTAGTCGGGAGTTGGTTTAGCCATTAAAAAATGGCTTCGGTGCCCTCGGCCAGTGGGTTTGGGGGGGGTAATGGTTAAAAATGTATGGTTTTTGCCAGTTTCTCCAAGGGGCCCCCGCTCCCAAAGTTGGTTGGTGGTGGGACTTTTTATGGGACCTGGAAAATGGTGGTTGTGTCCCGTAAGTTCTTTACGGGTTAAAGGGGATTTTTTAAGGAAGGGTTTTTTTTTCACAAGGGTTTTGGCTTTGTTTTTTTATGTTTTATTTGTTTAAGTTAAAATTTAAAAAAATTGGGTGTGGGCCAATATAAACCAATGTGTTGTCCCCGTTTCTTTTTTCCATTAAGGGAAGGGGGAGGGTTTTCAAAAGTGGGGGGGAGGGACAAAAAATTGGGGTTTGGGAAAATTGGCTTGGGGCAGGGGCATTTGGGGGGGTAAGGTTAATTTTGTTTCATGGGGGGACGGACTTGCTTGCATTTGGGTCATGGAGGTTTTAAACATGAATTTTGTTAAATTTAAAGGTCCGCAAAAATTTACTGGGGACTAGGAAAACCCAAGCTGGGCCCAAAATAACCCGCCTTTTTAGGGCAAAAAAATTCCCCAGAAAATTTCCCCCAAAAAGAAGATATTTTTTAGAGGGTGGGGTTTCCCGGGCCTTTTGTTTATGAGACTATAAACAAAGAAAAAAAGCAAGTTCTTTTGATACCTTTAAATCAGTGGGTTTGAGGAGGAAGTCCCCTCCCCCAGTCTAAAATTTTTCCCCAATAGCTGTGGGTTTTGGGCAATCATTCAGCCCACAATCCCCCTTATTTACCCGTTAAAGCCACTTTGGGTATAGAACTTTGGCAGCCTGTTCATGGTATTCATAGGGATAAAATAAAAATGTATCTTGACGAATGGACCCACGACCAGACAGGACAAACATAGTCCTAGTTGGAAAACGTTTGTCCTATTTAGCAAAGGTATGCTGTTTCTGTATCAGATACAAAAGTGTAACAAAAAATACAGAAGGATAGTGTGTTAGGGCCATAGATATTATAGAGAAAATGCATCTGTATTGGACTGCATTTGCCCTATTTACCGAATATGTTCTTTTTCTGCATTTGGTACAAAAGTGTGGTTTTGCCACACATTTGTGTTCAATTCAGAAATAGTGTATGTTTGCTAACTGAGCCAAACATAGTCGAATTAGGACTATGCTTGCTTTACAGAAGTATATGGTCCTATTACAGCCATGCCATTCTATCCGTACGGAAAAAATGTTACATTATCCCCTACGAATACCAAAAACGGGCTGCCGAAACGCTATAATGATGAACATTTATCTCTGTTGAGCATTGTTACATAGTTTGTAAGGCCAAAAAAAGACATACGTCCTTCCAGTTCAGCCTATTTTGCTAAAGTGTTGATCCAGAGGAAGGCAAAAACCCCCATAAGGTAGAAGCCAATTGTCCTCATTTTAGGGAAAAAATTCCTGACTCCAATCTGGAAATCAGTATAATTCCCTGGATCAACGACTCTTCTCCAGAATCTTAGTCACTATAACTTGTTATATTATTACGCTCCAGAAGTCCATCTAAACCGTTTTTGAACTCTGTTATTGAATTCACCATGACAAATTCCTCTGGCAGAGAGTTCCACAGTCTCAATGCTATAACAGTAAAGAATCCCTTTCTATGTTTATGTAGACACTTTATTTCCTCAATATGTAGATGATACCCCCTTATTCTGGACACAGATCTTGGGAGATATCTCTATATTAACCTTTAACCCCTTAACGACCTTGGGCGTATTCATACGTCCAGGTTGTTTGGGGGTTAATGCATCTGGACGTATGGATACGTCCTGAGGATCGCGCGAACTCTAAAGCAGAGTTCGCGCGATCGGCACGGGGTGTCAGCTGTATATTACAGCTGGCATCCTGCAGCGTCGGCCCCGACCCCGGATCGCTCCGGGGGTGGGGGGGGGGCGGTTAACCCCTTAATTATCGCGACCATCGGGTCGCAATAACAAAAAAAAGCAGGAGGAATTTG
>JAODAL010075138.1:0-14113 GCA_025379985.1 Phyllomedusa bahiana
GGGAAACGAAAATATATTTTAAACATATTCCCGTCTTATTATAAACCCATTTATATCTGTAAATGACGGTTCCTATGTTTACTGTTCCCTGATGAACCCACTGTATCTGTGGGGGAAACGCGTCGGGACAGGGATCTACTGTTTTGTTATCTCCCCTTCTATATATCTGAGATAGGGGGCTTCTCTTTGTATTCTAGTATAGTCTTTGTATGGGTGTAATTGTTTTGGTGATGGTGTTAGGTTTAGGGACGGTGTAGGGTTCTCTTAGTAGGTTCCTGAGTGGGGTCGCCCTTTTCGGGGCGGGCTCTCCGCTGTTGCTTTATAGAGTAGGGAGTAAGGTTTTTTTATAGGGACATGTTAGTCCCTTTTTATTAGGTTATTAATAAAGGTTATATTTTATTGCATATTCCTTGCCTTAAGATATCGGTGTTTTGTGGTTGTTTGTATATATTTTGGAGGATATCGGGCACTCTCTCATCAAGTGGCTGCTCCGCTACTGTATCTAGGAGTATTCGTAGTTTTTCCTGCTGTGCAAAACCAGGCAAAGAGCCCCGTCCTTTCTTCCCCCCAACCTCCTGCAAACCACCTGATGTACATTGATCACATGGCCTCACTGAACATAACATCACACTCACTGGGTGTGCTTTGAAGCCAAAGAAGCATTTTATGCTATCTACAATATATGAAAAAACTTTCTTGGTCCGCATGTTTTTGGCCAAAAAATGCTCAAGCCACCCCCGGCTTACAATGGGATCTCAGTTGGGTGGTCCTACTCTATATTATCTCTCCCCCTGGGTCAACTTCAGACCTCTCACTGTGCCAAACGGCCCCCAAAAAATGCAGAGAGAAAAATAAAAAAGCACCAACCTCTCAAAGCATAGTGCATTGATATAACGCCTGTGGAGGTGGGCAGGTGCAGGAAACCAAAATGGAGGTATCTACTTCTCCTTATATAGTTTAAAAGCAAATATGTGCCAAATACAACGTATAGTTCTGCACAGAAAAACATTTTTTTAAAAAAAACACTGCGAACCTGGGTGCCACTGGCATGGCTGCGGCACATATACATATGCACACATATGCATTTTGGAGGCCGTTTGGCACAGTGAGAGGTCTGAAAGGTTGGTGCTTTTTTTTATTTTTCTCTCTGCATTTTGGAGGCCGTTTGGCACAGTGAGAGGTCTGAAGTTGACCCAGGTGAGAGATAATATAGAGTAGGACCACCCAACTGAGATCCCATTGTAAGCCGGGGGTGGCTTTGGCATTTTTTGGCCAATAACTTGCGGACCAAGAATCTCAAAGTTTTTTCATGCTTTGAAGCCAGGCTCAGCTCAGGAACGCTCCCCTGTAGTGGGTGTGACCTGAGCACCGAACAATCTACATTCACTCTTTCCAGTCTGTAGTTTGCAAGTGAATATCAGTAATTACATCAGTCACTGGGACTCTTCTGGCCATAAAGGGGAACACAGGGCTCCCCACAAAGGCCAAAAGGAGGCCCACAATCCATGATGGAGATCACGGCTTAGAAAAGTCACCCAATTACAGAAGAACATGGCTGCCGTCTTCATCTCTTCCTGCAGCAAGATTTTCCTTTTTTATTTTTCCATCTACACCTACTGTATGAGGGCTTGTTTCTGCTGGACAAGATGGACTTTCTAATGCTGCCATTGACCGCACAATATAATGTGAGTGGCTTGGAAAGTTGGCGGCATTTTTGTAGGGTTTTGTTTTCATGGTGTCCCCTCTCTGGTATAAATGATGTGTTCTCTGTACGATTCAGCTTATACCAGAGAGGTCAGGTTTTTTATTGTGTTTTATTACTTTAAAAAAAAAAAAAAAAAAGTTTTTCTAGGTTTCAACCTCTTAAACCACCTGGACCAATGGGTACGTCCTGGTGGCGTTAAGAAGCTGTGCAGCGGGATCGCAGCGGGATCGCAGCGTGCCGCCGTGCTGCGCTGTTTAACCCTTTAGATGCCGCAGCTTGTTTCTCACTCCCATCGGGACATCAGCGGCGCAATCACAGGGCTCCGATCACTGGACATGGCAGCGGGGAGCCTTGTGAAGCTTCCATCACTGCCATGTTTTCGATTGCCCAGTTCCAGCCCCAGGCAGGAAGTGGTGAAATCGCCATCTTTGTACACCCTAATGCATTGTCTATACAATACATTCGGCTGTATAAATCATCGAGCCCCTAGTGGTGAAGCGTCCTAGGTGGACTCAGAGTTACAGTCGAAAAAAAAAAAAGTTTTAAAGTGTAAACAAAAAAAATATTAAAAGTTCAAATCCACCCCCTTTTGCAATTTACAAATAATGGGGAAAAAAATAAAAAAAAAAGTAAATAAATGTCCCCATAATTGGTGTCACTGCGTCCGAAAAAGTCCGATCTATTAAAATATAATTTATCCAGTGTGATAGATTATATTTTCTTCTCCGGTGCTGAACACCGGAGAAGAAAAAAAATTCCAAACGACAAATTGCGTTTTTTTTAAATCATTTTACATCCCCTAAAAATTGGGAGAAATTTTATTTAAAAAAAAAAAAACTCGCACGTATCCAAACTGGTAGCAATAAAATGTGCCCTTCAGCCGCAAAAAACGCCGCCTCACTCACATCCATAGCTGTTAGCGCAAAAAGTTATTGGTCGCAGAAAAAAGGCGTCACCACGCAAATTTTAAAAATAGAAAATGTTTGGAAAACATAGCGAAATCCTACATGTTTGGTATTGGCGGATGCGAATCAACGTGTAGAATACAGAGAACACGTCATTTATACCAAAGATTGAACTCCGTTAAAACAAAACTCCCGCAAACACGGAGCAACTACGTTTTTTCTTTTACATTTTGCCCCACATAGAATTTTTTTAGAACTTTTAATTATTTGTTATACTCAAAACTTTTTTTTTTTTTTCTTTTTTAATTTCAAACTATCCTCCAAAAGGTACTTACCATACGGGGCCAATACATATACAACTCTGGAAAAAATTAAGAGTCCACTGCACAGTTTTCTAAAAAATCAGCATCTCAGTCTGACACCTTTCCATCCCATTTTGGTTGAATTCCCAAACCAAGTCCACCTCATTCTACTAGGGGATGTTCACCCGCGTGTTTATCCGTTTTTTTGGGTCCTTTTTCACCAGAAGAAAATGCGTTTTTCAATGCATTTTCTTTCAAATCAATTAAACTCTATTCATTTAACCTATTCATGACCAAATACCCTTCTGACCTTGTGTCAATCATAAACTACACACCTTTTTCTAATAATATGATTGAAATAAATCCATCACCACTTTTTTTTTTTTTTTAATTAACCTATAGCTTCCCAAATCCACCTCATATAAAAAAAAGAATAATTTTTAATTATAATTATCAATTGTTATCTATTAATAATAATTAATAGATAATTAAAAATTGATAATTAATAATTACTAATATATAGTAATTAATAAATTATTATTATTATAGGCACTTGGGGTGCATATTGCATCAGAAAAATTAAGCCCTCCCATTTAAATTTTATGCAAAATCTAAGGGCCGTCCCCCACGATGGATTTGGCCCCGGGTTCCCCCCGCGGTTCCCATGGTAAGCCCGTCCTAAACCCCGCAACAAACTCGTGCTCCCGACCGGGTTTGCACGTGGACGCTGCGCAGGCCGGGGCAAGGGGCGTGGGTTTTTTTGGCTGGCTTTGGGGAGGTTTGCCCCATGCAAACCAGAAGGGAGGGCGGGAAACCCCCTGCCAGCGCGGGACAGCCGCCACGCTGAGGACTCCCGTCCAAAAAAGACAGAAATTTCAAAACACCGCGAAAGGCCGGGGCCCCAAAGCCCGGCCAAACCCCCGGCTGTGAAATAAAGCAGTTTCCCATAAAACCCATGTTAAAAACGGGGCGCGATTTGGACAGTTTTGGCCGGGAAACCGGGGCCCAAAACCGCGTTCAAATCCTCGTTTGAACATCCCAACCCAAAGGGCATTTCACCGGTTTTGGATGGGTTTTGGACGATTTTGGGACGGCCTCCCCCAAATACCTTGTCCAAACCCCATAAAAAACCTTTTGCCTGAAAAACCCAAAATCTTCAACAGTTTTTTTGACAGGCTTTACGTTTTGGACCAGGATTTCACCCATACAAATGAATAGCCAGGACAAAAAACACGGCAAAAACGCTCCAAAAACCGCTTCAAGAACTGACAATACACTTCCTTTTCATTGCTTTCAAAGAAGAGTGTAAAAACCTTGTCGTGTGTGAACTACAACAAGGTTTTACATAGGAATCAATGATATTAACTGGGGGCGTTTTGGACGAGGTTTTGGGCTAAGAAACACTCCTAAAACCTCGTCCAAAAACGCCGTGTGAACATGCCCTAACAGACATTAAAATTTTAATCCAATGTGTTTTACGGATGCGCTTTTCGTATGAAAAGCGCATCCAAAACATACCCAAAACGTACCCAAAAATATGTTGCGCTTTTGGATCTGTTTTTCGGGCTCCAAAAGCGCACTCCATTGTTTCCTATGGAGATTTCACTTGCGTAAAACGCAAGTAGAATGGACAGGACAATTCTTAAAACGGATCCGAAACGCACTGAGAAGACGCAAGTAAACTCGCAGCAGCGATCACTCGTCTGAACGGAGATGCGCGTTTTACATTGAAACCAATGTAAATCAAACTGCACATTGTTAGATACGTTTTTTGGATCCGCTTTGCGTCCGAAAAGCGGAACTAAAAAACGCTGTGTGAACAAGTCCTTAATGTGCTTCTGATTAGGTGTCACCTGAACCAAATCTTATTTAATGAAGGAAAGTATAAAAAACCCTGCTGTGGGCTTCACAATCCTCTTGCAATGGGACAAGCGGAGGGCAAACAAGGGCTAGGAATCGGCCAAAGAATTGAATGAAAAACTCATGGTTACTCCACCAAATAGGATTTCTGACTCGTCCTGGTTTGAAAACATAAGTCTTATTTGTTTCTAAAGAAATATGAACTTGTTTTCTTTGCATTATTTGAGGTGACAGCTCTGCTGCTGCTTTTTTGTAATTATTTTGAAGATTTCTTATTCACTGCAAATAAATACAAACATTTTTGCTTTGAACTTCGGAGACGTTGTCATTAGTTTATATAATAAAATAACAATGGACATTTCTCTCCCAAAATTTACCATTGAAGAGAAAAATCACAGAAACTGAAAATTTTGCAGCGGTCTTAATTTTTTCCCAGAGCTGTATGTATGTATATATATATATATATTATATATATATATTATATATATAAATATAATATATATTATATATATATAATGCAGAAGGTAGGAGCAGCAACATGGTAGATACGAAAGCCTTGATTAGCCTTCTGTCCGCCATGGTGACCGCTCGGCCCCCCCTGATCTCTGGCCGCACCGTTCCTCATTAATTTAGACGCTGTGGCTGAGATCACCGCTGCTTCTAGAGTTAGACCACAGGGATCAAAACCAGCTCCGATCCCTGCTGTTAGCGGCAGGTGTCAGCCATAATGAATAGCCGACCCCCACCGCGTATGGAGCGGGCGCACTCGCTGACCAGTATTATGACTCATGCGGCATGAAGCTGGAAAACAGCTCCACCTCTGCCACAGGATGTGACTGGTATTGCAGCTGAGCTCCACAGAATGGAATAGAGCGGAGCTGTAAAACAGACACATCCTGTGACAGAGGGGGAGCTGTTTATGAAAGTCGGCAGCCATGATTGTCTATGCCTGGATAATCCCTGAATGAAGCCCTTTCTTCTGTGCACAGAGGAGGATGGGGGTCAGCCGAGCGCTGTCATGTGGACGAGGGTTGTAGGACAAGGTCGGGGACGCACCTCATTGCCGGACCACCGCTTGCTGCCGCTGTCCACGCTGTTAAATCCAGAATCGAGCCCCCCGTACGGCTGAGAATAGAGGTCATCAGTCAGACTGTATGGAGAGAAGCGACACAGAGGTGAGAGGGGGCCCAAACCGTCCACAGACCAAAGGCAGCGATGACCGCACTGCCCCCCCCCCCCCATCACACATCTCCATGGACCCCACAGATCAATGCCCTGCCCCCCAACCCCTCCCCCCCCCCGATCACACATCTCCATGGACCCCACAGATCAATGCCCTGCCCCCCAACCCCCCCCCCCCCCCCCCCCCCCCGATCCACTTCTCCATGGGCCCCACAGAATCAATGCCCGCCCCCCCCCCCCCTCCCCCCCCCCCCGATCACACATCTCCATGGCCCCCACAGATCATGCCCCTGCCCCCCAACCCCCCCCCCCCCCCCCCACCCCGATCACACATCTCCATGGACCCCACTTACCCCGTGGTGAAGCTGGTGGGGCGGCTCAGCTTTCCCAGCTCTGGTCCCGGTTTATTACAAGCTTCTATGTTCAAGTACTTAAATATGTGAACCTTCCCTTTAAGGCAGATCTAGACAATGAAAGAAAGGGGGCACAGTGAGCGGTCGTGGACCGGGGGGGTGGGGGGGGGGCACAGCGAGGGGCGCAGCGGAGGGTACGGCACAGCGGAGGGCACAGCGGAGGACGGCACAGCAGGGGGCACAGCGGAGGGCACGGCACAGCAGGGGGCACAGCGGAGGGCACGGCGAGGGGCGCAACGGAGGGTACGGCACAGCAGGGGGCACAGTGGAGGGTACGGCACAGCAGGGGGCACAGCGGAGGGTACGGCACAGCAGGGGGCACAGCGGAGGGCACGGCACAGCAAGGGGCACAGCGGAGGGCACGGCACACCGAGGGGCGCACCGGAGGGCACGGCACAGCAAGGGGCACAGCGGAGGGTACGGCACAGCAGGGGGCACAGCGGAGGGTACGGCACAGCGAGGGGCGCAACGGAGGGTACGGCACAGCGAGGGGCGCAACGGAGGGTACGGCACAGCGAGGGGCGCAACGGAGGGTACGGCACAGCGAGGGGCGCAACGGAGGGTACGGCACAGCAGGGGGCACAGCGGAGGGTACGGCACAGCGGGGGGCGCAACAGAGGGTACGGCACAGCAGGGGGCACAGCGGAGGGTACGGCACAGCAGGGGGCACAGCGGAGGGTACGGCACAGCGGGGGCACAGCGGAGGGTACGGCACAGCAGGGGGCACAGCGGAGGGTACGGCACAGCAGGGGGCACAGCGGAGGGTACGGCACAGCAGGGGGCACAGCGGAGGGCACGGCACAGCTAGGGGCGCAGCGGAGGACGGCACAGCGAGGGGCGCAGCGGAGGGCACGGCACAGCAGGGCGTGGCTGACCTGGGCCGGCGGGTACTGCAGGGGGTTGTTGTCCAGGACGATGCTCTGCAGGTGCCGCAGGCGGCGGTAACAGGTGGGGATGCGGGAGACGCGGTTGCAGGAGAAGTCCAGGCGGGTCAGCGGCAGCTCCGAGATCTCTGAGGAACACAAGGGAGAGATGAGGAGCGGGAGGCTGACAGAGGCCGTGGCCATGTACAGAGCAGTCAGCGGCCATTACCGTCCGGCAGCGCCGTCAGCTGGTTCCTGCGCACGTTCAGGTCTCGCAGCGACCGCAGGGCGCCCATCTGTGCCGGCAGCGACTGCAGCTCATTGCAGCTGATGTCCTGCAACAACGGAGAAGAGACGTCATCAGCCCACACCGCGGCGGACAACTCCAACAGGATCCACCGCTACAGCGGACAACTCCCCCCAACATGACCCACCGCTACTACAGCGGACAACTCCCCCCAACATGACCCACCGCTACTACAGCGGACAACTCCCCCCAACATGACCCACCGCTACTACAGCTGATAACTCCCCCCTACAGGATCCACCGCTACAGCGGACAACTCCCCCCAACAGGATCCACCGCTACAGCGGACAACTCCCCCCAACAGGCCCCACCGCAACTGCCGACACCTCCCCACAACAGGATCCACCGCTACAGCGGACAACTCCCCCCAACAGGACCCACCGCTACAGCGGACAACTCCCCCCAACAGGATCCACCGCTACAGCGGACAACTCCCCCCAACAGGATCCACCGCTACAGCGGACAACTCGGCCCAACAGGATCCACCGCTACAGCGGACAACTCCCCCAACAGGACCCACCGCTACAGCGGACAACTCCCCCCAACAGGACCCACCGCTACTACAGCGGACAACTCCCCCCAACAGGACCCACCGCTACTACAGCGGACAACTCCCCCCAACAGGATCCACCGCTACTACAGCGGACAACTCCCCCCAACAGATCCACCGCTACTACAGCGGACAACTCCCCCCAACAGGATCCACCGCTACAGCGGACAACTCCCCCCAACAGGATCCACCGCTACAGCGGACAACTCCCCCCAACAGGATCCACCGCTACAGCGGACAACTCCCCCCAACAGGACCCACCGCTACAGCGGACAACTCCCCCCAACAGGATCCACCGCTACAGCGGACAACTCGGCCCAACAGGATCCACCGCTACAGCGGACAACTCGCCCCAACAGGACCCACCGCTACAGTGGACAACTCCCCCCCAACCGGACCCACCGCTACAGCGGACAACTCCCCCCCAACCGGACCCACCGCTACTACAGCGGACAACTCCCCCCAACAGGATCCACCGCTACTACAGCGGACAACTCCCCCCAACAGGATCCACCGCTACTACAGCGGACAACTCCCCCCAACAGGACCCACCGCTACTACAGCGGACAACTCCCCCCAACAGGACCCACCGCTACTACAGCGGAACAACTCCCCCCAACAGGACCCACCGCTACAGCGGACAACTCCCCCCAACAGGACCCCACCGCTACAGCGGACAACTCCCCCCAACAGGACCCACCCGCAACAGCGGACAAACTCGACCCAACAGGATCCACCGCTACAGCGGACAACTCCACCCAACAGGACCCACCGCTACTACAGCGGACAACTCCACCCAACAGGACCCACCGCTACTACAGCGGACAACTCCCCCCCACCTGACCCCCCGCCACTACCGCGGACAACTCCCCCCACCAGGATCCACCGCTACTACAGCGGACAACTCCCCCCAACAGGACCCACCGCTACAGCGGACAACTCCCCCCCAACAGGACCCACCGCTACAGCGGACAACTCGACCCAACAGGATCCACCGCTACAGCGGACAACTCCACCCAACAGGACCCACCGCTACAGCGGACAACTCCACCCAACACGATCCACTACTGACATCACCGAGAGGTGGTCACAGCCCCGCCCCCTGCACTGACATCACCGAGAGGTGGTCACAGCCCCGCCCCCTGCACTGACATCACCGAGAGGTGGTCACAGCCCCGCCCCCTGCACTGACATCACGGAGAGGTGGTCGCAGCCCCGCCCCCCTGCACGGACATCACCGAGAGGTGGTCGCAGCCCCGCCCCCGGCACTGACATCACCGAGAGGTGGTCACAGCCCCGCCCCCTGCACTGACATCACTGAGAGGTGGTCACAGCCCCGCCCCCTGCACTGACATCACCGAGAGGTGGTCACAGCCCCGCCCCCTGTACTGACATCACTGAGAGGTGGTCAGCCCCGCCCCCTGTACTGACATCACTGAGAGGAGGTCACAGCCCCGCCCCCTGTACTGACATCACCGAGAGGTGGTCACAGCCCCGCCCCCTGGACTGGCATCACCGAGAGGTGGTGACAGCCCCGCCCCCTGCAACTGACATCACTGAGAGGAGGTCACAGCCCCGCCCCCCTGCACTGACATCACTGATTACTACAGTCACAGCTCTTCCATCCCTCGCAGAGACACAGCCGGTACAGCGGGTGGCAGTGTGATCTGGGGCAGCGATTAGTCGCCCATGGTCTGGAGACGGCATTATAGGGTCATTATACGGCATTATACTGGAGACGGCATTATAGGGTACTGTACCCCCTCTGTGCCCTGTGGTCACATTGACTCCTTCCAGGCCGCTGGGCCGGGGGAACAAGCTGGGATCCCAGTGACCTCATCGGGCCCTCACTGTGCAGCTTGGATACAGGACTGGAGTCTACAGGGAGAAAAGGCAGTCATCACCCACGTGCGGGGACCCCTTAACCCCTTCACACGTTGCTGGGGGCTGTGGGACTCTCTGCCTCCACGCACTGCTGGCGCCACTCTGCTGAGCCCCTGGCTTCTCTATGGGCCGTGCTGGCGCGGAGGTGCTGCCGGGGCCCCTGGCTTCTCTATGGGCGGTGCTGGCGGGGCCCCTGGCTTCTCTATGGGCCGTGCTGGCGCGGAGGTGCTGCCGGGGCCCCTGGCTTCTCTATGGGCGGTGCGGGCGGGGCCCCTGGCTTCTCTATGGGCCGTGCTGGCGCGGAGGAGCTGCCGGGGCCCCTGGCTTCTCTATGGGCGGTGCTGGCGGGGCCCCTGGCTTCTCTATGGGCGGTGCTGCCGGGGCCCCTGGCTTGTCTTCGGGAGGTGCTGCCGGGGCCCCTGGCTTGTCTTCGGGAGGTGCTGCCGGGCGCCCCCTTTCCCGGCTTTCCCCCCGGGGAGCCCCCCCCGCCCCCTGGCTTGTCTTCGGGAGTGCGCGGCCCCTGGCTGCTCGGGAGGTGCTGCCCGGGCCGCGCGCCGTCCTGCCGGGCCGGGGACCAGCTGACCTCGTGCTGCAGCAGGTAACCAGCAATACTGAGTGAAAGCAGGAAACCCCAGGATACACAGGCGGCCGCAGGTGGACAACGTCGCATGACACCGTAGAGAGGACACCCCGCACCCCCCCCCGCCCCGCGAGCACCCCCGCATGGTGCCGGCTGACACCGTAGAGGGAGCACCCCCGCGACACCCCCGCATGGTGCCGGCTGACACCGCAGAGGGAGCAGCCCCGCGACACCCCCGCATGGAGCCGGCTGACACCGCCGACGGAGCACACCCGCGGCACCCCCGCAGGGTGCCGGCTGACACCGCAGAGGGAGCACCCCCGCGACACCCCCGCATGGAGCCGGCTGACACCGCAGAGGGAGCAGCCCCGCGACACCCCCGCATGGAGCCGGCTGACACCGCAGAGGGAGCAGCCCCGCGACACCCCCCCGCATGTGCCGGCTGACACCGCAGATGGGAGCACCCCCACGACACCCCCCGCATGGAGCGGCTGACACCGCAGAGGGAGCAGCCCCCGCGACACCCCCCCGCATGGTGCCCGGTGGCTGACACCGCAGAGGGAGCAGCCCCGCGACACCCCCCCGCATGGAGCCGGGCTGACACCCAGGAGAGGAGCACCCCCCCCCGCGACACCCCCCGCATGGTGCCGGCTGACACACCGCAGAGGGAGGCGACCGCCGCACACCCCGCATGGTGCCGGCTGACACCGCAGAGGGAGCACCCCCGCGACACCCCCGCATGGTGCCGGCTGACAACGCAGAGGGAGCACCCCCGCATGGTGCCGGCTGACACATCTGACACCACAGCTCCAAGAGCGTCCACTAGAACAGGGCAGGAGGGGAAACACTGAGGAGCTAACGGGGGAAACACTGAGGAGCCAACGGGGGAAACACTGAGGAGCCAACGGGGGAAACACTGAGGAGCCAACGGGGGAAACACTGAGGAGCTAACGGGGGAAACACTGAGGAGCAAACGGGGGAAACACTGAGGAGCCAACGGGGGAAACACTGAGGAGCCAACGGGGGAAACACTGAGGAGCCAACGGGGGAAACGGAAGGGGGAAACACTGAGGAGCCAACGGGGGAAACACTGAGGAGCCAACGGGGGAAACACTGAGGAGATAACGGGGGAAACACTGAGGAGCCAACGGGGGAAACACTGAGGAGCCAACGGGGGAAACACTGAGGAGCCAACGGGGGAAACACTGAGGAGCCAACGGGGGAAACACTGAGGAGCCAACGGGGGAAACACTGAGGAGCCAACGGGGGAAACACTGAGGAGCCGACGGGGGAAACACTGAGGAGCCGACGGGGGAAACACTGAGGAGCCGACGGGGGAAACACTGAGGAGCCGACGGGGGAAACACTGAGGAGCCTACGGGGGAAACACTGAGGAGCCAACGGGGGAAACACTGAGGAGCCAACGGGGGAAACACTGAGGAGCCAACGGGGGAAACACTGAGGAGCAAACGGGGGAAACACTGAGGAGCCAACGGGGGAAACACTGAGGAGCCAACGGGGTAAACACTGAGGAGCCAACGGGGGAAACACTGAGGAGATAACGGGGGAAACACTGAGGAGATAACGGGGGAAACACTGAGGGAGCCACGGGGGAAACACTGAGGAGCAAACGGGGGAAACACTGAGGAGCTACCGGGGGAAACACTGAGGAGCCAACGGGGGAAACACTGAGGAGCCAACGGGGGAGGAGAGGAAACACTGAGGAGCTACCGGGGGAAACACTGAGGAGCTAACGGGGGAAACACTGAGGAGCTAACGGGGGAAACACTGAGGAGCTAACGGGGGAAACACTGAGGAGCTAACGGGGCAGGAGGGGAAACACTGAGGAGCTAACGGGGGAAACACTGAGGAGCTAACGGGGGAAACACTGAGGAGCTAACGGGGGAAACACTGAGGAGCTAACGGGGGAAACACTGAGAGCCCACCGGGGGAAAACACGAGGAGCTAACGGGGAAACAAATGAGGAGCTAACGGGGAAACCACTAAGGAGGCTAACGGGGGGAAACACTGAGGAGCAAACCCGGGGGGGAAAAATAGAGGAGCAAACGGGGCAGGAGGGGAAACAAATAGGAGCCAACGGGGGCAAGGGGGAAACACTAATAGGGGAGGAGGGCCCCTAACAACGGGCATGGAGGGGAAACACTGAGGAGCCAACGGGGCAGGAGGGGAAACACTGAGGAGCTAACGGGGCAGGGGGGGAAACACTGAGGAGCTAACGGGGCAGGAGGGAACCCCTGAGAGAAGGCAAAGGGGCAGGAACGGAGGAGGGGAAACACTGAGACTACGCATGCGGGGGAAACACTGAGGAGCTAACGGGGGAAACACTGAGGAGCTAACGGGGCAGGAGGGGAAACACTGAGGAGCTAACGGGGCAGGAGGGGAAACACTGAGGAGCTAACGGGGCAGGAGGGGAAACACTGAGGAGCTAACGGGGGAAACACTGAGGAGATAACGGGGCAGGAGAGGAAACACTGAGGAGATAACGGGGCAGGAGAGGAAACACTGAGGAGCTAACGGGGGAAACACTGAGGAGCTAACGGGGGAAACACTGAGGAGCTAACGGGGGAAACACTGAGGAGCTAACGGGGCAGGAGGGGAACACTGAGGAGCTAACGGGGGAAACACTGAGGAGCTACCGGGGGAAACACTGAGGAGCTACCGGGGGAAACACTGAGGAGCTACCGGGGGAAACACTGAGGAGCTACCGGGGCGTAAACACTTTAGGACTACCGGGGGAAACACTAGAGAGCGAACGGGGGAAACACTGAGGAGCCAACGGGGCGGGGAAACACTGAGGAGCTAACGGGGGAAACACTGAGGAGCTAACGGGGCAGGAGGGGAAAACACTGAGGAGCTAACGGGGCAGGAGGGGAAAACACTGAGGAGCTAACGGGGCAGGAGGGGGAAACACTGAGGAGCTAACGGGGCAGGAGGGGAAACACTGAGGAGCTAACGGGGCAGGAGGGGAAACACTGAGGAGCTAACGGGGCAGGAGGGGAAACACTGAGGAGCTAACGGGGCAGGAGGGGAAACACTGAGGAGCTAACGGGGGAAACACTGAGGAGCTAACGGGGGAAACACTGAGGAGCTAACGGGGGAAACACTGAGGAGCTAACGGGGGAAACACTGAGGAGCTAACGGGGGAAACACTGAGGAGATAACGGGGGAAACACTGAGGAGATAACGGGGGGAAAAACACTGAGGAGCTAACGGGGAGAACACTAGGACTAACGGGGAAACACTGAGGAGCTACCGGGGGAAACACTGAGGAGCTAACGGGGCAGGAGGAAAAACACTGAGGAGCTAACGGGGGAAACACTGAGGAGCTAACGGGGCAGGAGGGGAAACACTGAGGAGCTAACGGGGGAAACACTGAGGAGCTAACGGGGGAAACACTGAGGAGCCAACGGGGGAAACACTGAGGAGATAACGGGGCAGGAGGAAAAACACTGAGGAGCTAACGGGGGGAAAAACCCGAGGAATAAAGGGGGGAGGAGGGAAAAAAACGAGGACTAACGGGGGAAACACTGAGGACCCAACG